>PVJO010001895.1:0-158249 GCA_004026905.1 Hystrix cristata
GATAAAAGTGAAAAAATAAAAGAGAAAGTAACAGTCAACTTTGGAACTGCGGAATCTGTATACATAGTGTATTATTTAGCAGAATGTTATGGTTCAGTTGCAAAATGCAGTCATGGGTATAGTGAAAATGCTGTTTTGAGATAAGTTTGAATAAGGCAAATTCACAAAACAGTAGTCACTTTTTGGAATCACCTTTTCATCTTTGTGTTTTTCTATCTCCCTTCCTAAAACCATGTAACTAGTTGTTATTTATGTAGCATTTAAATTCTCCAGTTAATGCCTCAGTAGTATTACCATCACTGTCTTTTCCAAGAACATATTTGTGTTTGTATGAAATTTCCAATGCATCAAAATGACTATTACATTAGAAACATGAACTTGTAGGGGTAAAACATGTACTGAGATGAAAGGATATAGAAGACAGGAAATTCTTTGACAATGTTTCAAATCATAAAATTCTAAACAATTATAAAGTACTAAATTAGACTAATTTGTAGGATTTTGAATGAAAAATAGGACCAGCCCACATTATTTTCTATTCAGTTTAAAAGAAGCTCGTGTCAAGGCCAGATTAAGAGAAAGCCAGTTCGTCAGTGTTCCCCATCTGTGCCTGCTGCTTCCTACAGCCACATCCTCTCTGTCGCCTCTTAAGTATTAGTGAGCTCCTACACTCCCTTTCCATACCCTGTGCAAAATCTGATCTTAGACACGATCTAATTTATCAGCCATTTTAAGTCTTCTTGGGAATGTAACTATAGCAACATTGGTATTATTCCTTTATCTTTATATTCACCTGAGTCATTACTTTATTATTCTATTTTTTAAAACATTAACCCAAATTCTGTTACAAAAAAAAGAATAATCCTCATTATATAAATTTCTGGCATCGCCAAATAAGTCTGTGTACACAAGTGCTTCTTACAGATTCTAAAATAATATCTCACAAAATGATCATTTATTTTACTTCAGGCAAATCTACCCTAACTGATGATCTATCTTGTGACTGGAAAATGACTGAATTATGTATAACTGAATTAACTCAGATTTAGTTAAGGTCATTCTCTCATAAGAAAATACAATGAAATATTATGGATTTATATGCTAATGCTTTTGAGAAGGAAAGCACCCTCTTTCCTAATACCCAATGCCTCCCCTGTCAACTCAACACCCTGGAATATGTTGGATATACTGGAATAGAAGAAAGCCTTTCTTCTTTTTTTAACTGCACATTCTCTTCCACTATACGGTTCTGGTTTTGGATCAGTTTTCAAAATGATTATAACTGTAGGTATAGTCACACCCAGGAAATAGATACTTGTGGAAATAAGCGTTTCAAAGCATAAGTAATTACATTATCACCTCAATTATTGGACTTTCCAGCAGTGTATGTTTCATATTCTAGATTTATTAAAAATGTGATATGATTTTTCTCTCACCCAGCCCCTATAGACACAGTCTAGATTGCTGACTTACTTTGATCAGTAAGACTTGTCCTGAGGCTTATGTGACATAGCTGAAGACCTAATCCAAGCCAATAATTAAGATTTAGTTGACAAATACATGCTTTTTTAATATTACCATATTTTAAAAATAAACTTTGTTTAGCATTTCCATCCATTTCTTTTCAAATAGAAGAGAAAAGTGTCATTCACTTGCAATAAACTGGCATACAGATAACAGATTGCTGTGGGGATTTTTCAGAGTAAAAAAACATTAAGAATGAGCATATCATCTATTATTTTTCCTTGCTCTCTTTATCACTTTCAGTCTAAACAGAAATGTGATGTATTACAGGGAAATGGCCCCATTTGTGACATTTCTGATGCGACTTTGCAATTTCAACTCTAGGGTGGTTCATTTTCTGAAAAGAATGAGACATATTTTAACATTTCACGAATTCCATGTTTTGGAAATGAATCCTGCAGAAATTCATTAAGCTATTGCATAAATTCTAAAGATCAGAAATTATCCTCTTGCAGCGATAAAAATATCCTGAGTAGCACTTTTAAAACATTAACACGTGGCTAATGGTTTTCAGTATAAAAATCCTTAAACAATTAATAATTCTATCATTTTCTAATTGTTAAGAAAAACACTGGGTGTTTCTTACGTGTATGTAGTTGACATGTGTCTTTGTGGTAGAATTTTCAAGTTGCCCTGAAAATGTCTTTCCAAAAATTTCCTGCCTAGATGGCCTCAATGAAGACTAGGTTTCCTCTATCATTCTAACACAGCAATCACTATCATTCTCTTGTGATTATTAAACACTTAACACAGAGCTAAGTGCTTTTTTGAATTTGGTTCATAAATTTCCCCCACTATATAGCTGAGGAACTGAGACATAGGGAGTTAAGAAATATGTTCCAAGTAACACATTTCATAAAGTGTACAGTTGAGACTGGAGAGCAGAACAAACAGAAAGCCAAAATTCTAGGCATTTATCCAGTTTGACTGTTTGAGGATTTAGAGTAAAAATTTCACCTGTATAGTTACAGCCACTCAGAATGTATTGTAGTTCATGACTACATAGCAACAATGGTTACCAAAGAAATAATAACGTTGACAATTTTTAAAATACATTTTCTATTTTGTAAGGTTTTTTTTTCACTTTCATTAGACGCAAATAGATAATTGTCATCATTTTCAAAGGAAATGACTTTTTGTAGTCTGAACAAATTATATAAACTCTTAGAGTGATAAGGCTTTTTTAAGGCGGTGCTGGGGATCAAACTCAGTGCCCTGGGCTTACTAGACAAGCGCTGTATCACTGAGCTAAATCCCCAACTTCAAGGCATTTGAGGGGGGGCTGCTGGGGATCGAACTAAGAGCCTTGAGCTCATAGGCAAACTAAATCCCCAAACCCCCAAGGCACTTTTGATCACTGCATAAAACTGGAAATTCCCTGGTCCATTCGAGACTGTTGTGGGAAAAATAAGATAATGTTAATGAGTTTTTAATTTTCCCTTAGAAATGCCCCCATTTCTTGGTAAATCCCCACAGAGTCCCTCTGCATTCTTCCCCAGGTGGCTCTTTCCCCTACCTTCACTCTGCCCCTGAACTGGGCCAGTGCTGCTCTTCTCTGAATTCCCTGTGGTCTGTGTCACTGGAGACCTTCTCCATCCTCTGGGAGAGTTGAAATTAGGGGAATACACATCACTCAGATGTCACTGCCTTTCCTACAACCCTGCCCACCGCTCCAGTCTAAAATTGCTGCTCTGTTTTTCTCTCGGCCCCCTTTTGTGACATCTCATAGCAGGGATGTATATAAGTTTTGAAATACTGAAATATTTTGATATTTTATACATACATGTAATCCTCTTTCCTTTCATAGATGCAGGTCCTAGAAGAATGACTGGATCATGAAGTTTAAGGCTTTTTCTCACATCCTACATCTCATATCCAATGGTCAGACCCTATTTAGTGTATAAACTTGATAAAAACAATCTGCACTGGTTAAAAAGTGAGATTAGAGAAACCCAGCCTAAGCAGCCAACCGATCTCTATCCCTGTAGCAGCAAACAAGACAACACACTAAAGACAAACTATAAAACACTAGTTTCTAACACCAGCTAATTGGGTTTTTCAAGTGTATCACATGCTTATGTGTAACTAAATTGTATTCCTACAGAGTTAGGATCATGCTTTATAAACATGTTCGATGAAATTCTGACTATATAAATACAAAATATGTAGCTTATTATTTGATTTAAAGGTATGCTTAGTATTGGATCTGGTCCCAAACATACACAAAACTTTAAAACAAAATTTTTTTGGTTAAAAATGTCCACATTATTGTGAATAAAAACACTGTACTGAACATCAACTTTTGGATAACATTATAAAATTTCCCTAAATTTTTCTAATTCATTGTACTATTTACTTATATTAAGGCCTTTATAAAATTAGGTGTTACTATTTCAAAAGTAGCATGTTGTAACCAATTCTCATTTCACAGTTGAACTGAAAACCAGAAATGAATAACCTGTGGCCCTTGGCCAGGCACCCACAGGAGGGATGAATAGTTCCACCATCTGGCATCCCAATGGGGGCCTCATAGCAAGCACTGGACTGTCGGATTTAAACATCTTAAAGAGGGACAGTGTGGAAAAAACAAGAGCCCATACTGAGGGCATGAGCATAGGAAGGAACAAGGTGGACACAATCACTTCCTTTAAATTCCCCAGTGGGAAGTAAGTATACATATCATCTCTGCTCTGAAAACAGGGCTCAGTCTATGTCAGAAGGAAAATAGCCCTGATCTAAAATCATTAAACATTGCTCTGCTGCTAATCATGCATACAAAATTCAGTACGCTTCAGTTTCCTAGGCTCCCATTTATTTTAAATATATAAATATAAAAGTATTTTTGGGTATCTGTTTGTAAGCGAATACTGTGGCAGAGTCTCTTCAAGGTGTATTATTCTCCGATGATAAACTAAAACCCTTTTTCCTGGCAACTGTTCAGGGGACAGTTCTACCTGCTCAATTTATATTTTCTTCCTCTTGTTTGTTACGTATCATTTTGCCTGCCTTGTTGTGCTTATGTCTCATTAAAATGTGGTGCTGTTTAATGGAATAGAAAAACTGCATTTATAAATTATTCTAATCTAGAGAAGATGGGTATTCAGCATCTCTCTTGTATAATTATTCAGTTGAATGTGATATTGCAAAATCATTAGTCGCATAAAACAATCAGGTGAACAAGCAATTTCATTGCGAGTCTAAGGAGATTTAAATGTGGTACGGCACTAGCAAGCAGTATTGTTCCCCGGAAGGCCCTTCTGGGGACATTGCATGTTCTATGAATGATAAGTCCTGAAGTAAAAAGCATAATTTAATGTTTGGGAGCTAACCTGTATCATAGAGCCATTAATCATATGAATGTTGCTGGTTGTGAAGAGGAAACAATGTACTCATTAGGAGAAGGAATATTCAGGTGCTTGTCATTTTTAATTTGGCAAGTCAGCTTCCCTGTGATTATCAGCTTTCCACCTCACCACATGTCAGAAAGGACACAATGAAGATTCTCTGCCAAAGGGATTCAAAAAATCGCATGAAAATGTGAAGTTTAGATGAATTATTAGCTTTCTGGAGTGTAGATTGGTTTATTATTCCTTGAAAGCCCATGAATTGGTGAGCTATTAATGTGTTCAAGAGGAAATTTAATGTATGTGTGGTCTGACATAATATAGTTTTAACAAATGATGATCTCCAGCAAACTTCGTAAATCGAGAAGCTCTATATTTTTACAAAGTTTTCATTCTATGGACTAGATACTTTCAGTATGCTCATTGTTTTATTGATGTTTTCCTTTAATTTCCATTTTGGAATCTCTGTTGTGCACACAAACACATGTGTAGACAAGAATATTGATATTAACCTAAAAAGACAGAATGCACGTAGATTTTTAATGCTTTTAATTAATTCTTTGTCATTGAAATTTAACTAGAAGAGTATATGTATAAAATATAATTCTTGCAGTGTCAAATGTAAAAGACCTTTGTATGCTTATTTATCGTAGAATTTTATATTTGAAAGCATCTTGGAAATCTTCGGAGTACTTTTCCTTAGGGGGAGTCTTTAGTGTAGTCAAGATTCAGTAATTACATACTTTTTGCCATAAATATTTTGTTTCCTCTCTCTTTTATATTATTGTTAATGTTGTATTTAATTTTCAAAACCACATGCATGATAAACTATAATTTTACAATTTTGATTTTGTATTTTAAGAAATACAAAAAGAAAGTGCAAAGATTGAGAACCAATGATGTTACACAAACTTTTCACCTATGGATGAAGGAACAATTTCTTAAAAATAATGGCTTATGCATTATCACAGAAAAAAAAGAATGTAACTACAATTCAAAGGTGAACATCTGGATTCTCAACACTTTCTCTATTAAGCCAAATTCTTTGTAAATTAAGAAAAAAATGAAGAATAAAGTTTAATAAATTTCTCAAACTTCTTTTGGAGAAAAAAGAAAAATTTGTAATTTATAATGTTTTTTTTCACTCTGTTATTAAAAAAATGGTTGGTTGACTGTAGTTTAATTATTTATGGAATAATTTTTGCTACCTACTTTTACTCACTGCTCATTTTAACATCAATCTTAAAAACATGTGATGTGAATATCTCCAAAAAATACCAATAATGCAATAAACTCTATAAAATATCTGAATTTTTTAACGATATTAAACTTTATATGTTTTCATTTAACAAGGGAATTTGGTGATTTCCTTAAACTAATATAAATTTGTGTCTATAACTGGGTAAGATTTTACCACAGTCAAAATTCTTCAGAGCATTTGCTTTAAGTAACCACTGTTCCCTCTCTCTCTCTCTCTCTCTCTCTCTCTCTCTCTCTCTCTCTCTCTCTGTCTCTCACATATATTAGATTCCACACATAAGTAGTGAGATATTTCTCTCTCTGCCTGGCTAAATTCTTTAGCATAATATCCTCCTGATTCATCCATGCTGTGACCAATGGCAGGCTCTCCCTTTATTTTTTTATTTCATTTCATTTCATTTTTGTGGTACAGGGGATTGAACCAGGCTTTCATCCTAAGCTCCTTCATACTAAGCTACATCCTGAGCCCATTTTATTTTATCTTATTTTTTTTCAATTTTCAAATAGAGTCTTGTTAATTTGATAAATTAACCAGACAGGGTTTTAATTTCCAGTTGTGCTGCCCTAGCTTCCCAGAGTAATGGTATTTGAGTTGTGTACCACCACACTTGGCTGAACACACCAGCAGTTTTTCTTTGTTGGTTGTTTTGTTTTGTTTTGTTTTTAAATTCATCGATCCATTGATGGACTCCTAGGGTGTTTCCAGATCTTGCCTATGTGAATAAACCTACAATGAGCATGGGAAGACAGAAGTCCTTATGAGGTGATAATTTAATTTCCTTTGGGTATAGAGCCAGAAGAGAGATTGCTAGGAAATATGATAATTCTATTTTCAGTTTTTGAAAAATACCTACATTCTTTTCTATGATGTCTGCTTAAATCTTTATTCCTACCTATAGTGGATACAGGTCCTCATTTTGTCATACCTTTGCCAACACAGTACTTGTTATCTCTTGTAGTTTTTATAATAACTGTCCTAACAGGCATGAGATATCATCTTACAATGGTTTTTATTTGTATTTCATTGATGATTAGCAATATTGGGCACTTTTTGATGATCCTGTTGGCCATTTTTTGTCATTTGAATATCTATTCAAACCATTGCCCAGTTTTTAATCAAGTTGTACGAGCTCTTTATAAATCTTGAATATGTATAGAAATTAGTATATAATAGAATAAAATGACATCTCTCTATAGCTCTGATTATACAAACTTTTTATTATACTGATTTAGCGAGGATTAATTGATAGAATTATTAATATGATAAATTTTTAAATTGTGAAATATCCAGTGACAAAATCAATCAACTTTTAGTTCTGACAAAATACATCAGTTTATAACTGATGACCCCACTCTGATATCCATCATGTCGTAAATATAGCAGGGATTTATAAAACTGAAAGAACCAAAAAAAAAAAAAAAACTAATAAAACAAATATAAACTTTAAAAAGATTGCAAAAATTTTGAGCATTGATCCAAAGACCAGTGGTATAACCTCAAACACAAAACTGAATAATACTTTCTTTACCCTCAGAATTGAAAAGTCTAACATGCATTTTAAGAAATGAACAAAAAGGCAAACATACAAAAAATAGCACAATACTTTTCTGGGTTAAAAATGAAAATGTTACACAAAACAGAACATGCAAGATTTCTAATATCTCAAGATTTTTTTCTTTCAAGAGGTCATTAAAAAATCCCCAAATATAATCTTATTTTACTGATATGATTTATCTTGATAAAAATATGGCATACTAAAATTGAAGATTATGTGCCTTCTTCTATGTCTGATTATTGCAATATTTGCCTTTTTTCTTCTTAGTATGATCAGGTGGCCTCTTGCTTTTCCCTTTCTCATAACTTTCAATACTATGTGTTTTTAATACTAATTTCTGGCTTGCTATACATTTTCCACAAGGCCTATATTTGAGTTTGGTGCAATATATCCATTACCCGTGCCTGATTTACATTTTAAAATTATCACTAGCTTATATCTCATTTGTCAGGTCAACATAAAATCTATCTTCTCATCAACAAAACTGGCTCACTGTCGGTGTGCAACTGGTTCTATTTTCTTTCATTCCACATTCTTCTTTCCCTGCTAGTGTCCTTTAGTGTCAAGGTTTCAGTCTGCCTTTTTGACAGCAATGACTTTATCCATTACGAGTGAATATGCATATACATCACATGATCATACAATAGCAAGAACAGCATCCTTTCATGATTTACAATTAATTGGTGCTTTATCTGATATGCAAAGTATTTGCATATTCTATGTATATTTTTATCCTATTTTGTGAGTTTGGTGAAGCAAAATCTGCTATTTTTTTCCACTCATTAATACATATTTTGTAAATCTCTTCTTGAAGTGAATGGACTATAAATAGTATTTGCTTTTAGGTTTTTCATAAGACAAGAGCATTATTCAAGCCTTTCTTTACATGTAAAAGGTATAAGAACATATCAAAATAGACAGGAGTAAGGTAATTTACAATAATAAGGACAAAAGGAGAAATATTCTGCAAAGATGGATAACAACATTAAGATGTAAATGAGTTTTTGTTTTTTTGGTCTTAGCTAAAATATCATATACTATGGTGAGGGTGGGGAGACAGATGGAAAAATTTAAAAATAAGTAAGATGGCGGGCTGAGCAAGAGGACTGATGAAGGGCACAGTGAACTGACAATGACTTTGCAGTTTCACCTCTTGACGTTTTTACCAATATTTTAAGAAAAGTTTCATTTAATTCTCTGTTCAAAACCAACATAGGTACTGGACAGACATTTGATTGTCAGTTAATACTTTATTCCCAGTCTTTAATTTTTATATGTAAGGCCCATCATATTTCTAAGATCACTTCAAATAGGGGTATATCCTTATTTTGTTGACAGTTTCGTGTTTACTCCTATTACGTGCATAATAATATGATATATCCTAGAAGCATTATTGCATGGACCCTGGGCATTTTCCTCAAGATATCTACAATGTGGGTTTATCGATGGCACAGTCATTTCAAGGATTATTTTTAAAAGGTTAAATTTTGTTATGAAAATCTATACTAGAAATAGCACATGGTTTCCTGGCTAATGAAGCCTAAACAAGAATCCAATAAGTGTTACATAGTAGGAAATATACAATATTATGAATGTCTCAAGAAGGGAGAGATCTCCATTGGCTGGGACAATTCAGGAAGGCTGGCCTAATTACCCATGGAGAGGTGGAGAATATTTGGGGCCTGGGAGATAAATAAAAATGTGGGTGGGTCAGGAGTGTGTATACTGACATACATGAACATCATTGTGGATTATTTATAAGAAGTACAGAGAGTATTCTAATTGAAGAATAGAAGAAAGGCAGTTGTCTAGACTTGAGAGCAATTTGGATGCCATCTGCAAAAACAAATACTTTTTCGGGTTGTCTGTTTCACTGGCCCTCAGTTTCTTCATGTGTGGAATCAAGAGAGTTGAAACATAATGTATAACATATCTTGTTGTCTGTCATTGTATAAAGCTGTAATTAAGTTCTGGAGGAATTTTAAATTACAGAATGGTAACCATGGGTCAGGGCTATGCTAATCTTCTTAGGCCATTTGAGTCTTGTCAGGTAAGGTTTAAAAGAAGAGAAGGGGAAATCTCTCTGTCTTGAAGACATATACAATCTTAAAATTCACTTTTATTGACAAGATGAAAATACATACTACAACATGAATGTACTTTTTCCCCATAATTTTACCTCTGGGGGAAAATATCCTAATAATGATTCTAGTTAACAAATAAAAAAAAAAGACAATGTCTAACTCTTAATAACATGTAAAATGATTGCCCACAACTTATTGAGTAATTATTCAATTTTCTGTAATGGCATTCACGAATTTAATTATGAATTTTGAAGGAAAATATATGACATTACTGTGAATTTAAATAGTGAGATAGAAGTACTGGCTAGTGACGGGAAATTGTGCACATTTTTTATAATTACTGCTTCATACCATTCCCAAGCATTTCTCTCTTAAACTTTTTGGCTCTTTTTACTATTTCTTGACATATTTTATTGAATGTCATTGATATAAAAACTATACTTCAACTGATCTGGAGTACAGGTGAAAAAATCAGTACTTATTAAACTAAAGGGACTTATCAGAGGACAAGAAATTAATCAGTGGTAAAATAAGACTGCTTAAGTGCTTTGATTTCCAACGATATCTTTGAAATTCTACTCTTTTACAAGCCAGATGATAGGATTTACATGTTGAGGACATGGGGAAGTATTCAAATCAGAAATGTATTGATGGCATTATGTGACTACCTAATATTTTACTAATCATTTGCTGCTGATCTGTATTCTTACTGGGGTGAGGATGCACCTAAATGGTTGAAGAACTGCTTAGTGTACATGAGACTCTAGATTCAAATCCCATCATCTTAGAAAAACTAAAATAATATTCAGATGATAAAATGTGAAAAATTACTTGATAAAAATAAAAAAACAACCCACATCGTGATCATTCAATGTTTGAAATATGTTTCTAAAAATACATCTACATTTCTGCCCACAGCCTCAGACAGTGCTTTGCTACCTCAGCCACGTGAATCACAAGTGTTGGACCATATGGATTTGTTTCAGTTCTAGGCACAGACATACAGCATTTCCAGGGTTCAGATCGCTTAGCTTCAAATACTCTCAGATCTTCTCAATGGAAATGGCTTTCTTAATTGTCAATTTCATCTCTTTAACTCCTGTCATTCATAGCGCAAAAAGAGAAATTGGCAAAGTTAGATTTTTACCATCTGGCATCTGGGAGGACAGTCTTCCCGAATCTACCTCAGAAGAGCAAGCAACTTCTCATTTATAAATGTGTTGGGTAGAGACCTGCTTCCTCATGCCAGGTGCCTCTCGGGTGGTATTAGGAAGACAAATTTCCTTCCCCAAATGAATGAATTGTACAAATGCTAACTTTGCCTACCATTCTGGGTTAGAGCTGGCCATAAAGAAATTATTGCATCCCTATTTCAGAAGGGGTCTTTGTAATAAGCAGAGGTAGGAAAGCTACACAGAGAGGCGAAGAAGAACTTCAATAGACCATGCTGGGCCCCACTCAGTAGCCTATTAGCATTACTGTAGATTGTACTTTTGCTTTATCATTACATGTCCATGTGATTGTCTATGCTTCAATCTTGCTTTTAGAATAGTTTCTATAAAATCCCCCAAAGAATAAGAATTTAAGAGCTTCTGGACAGATGAACATTAGCAAGTTTTTAGAGAGTGGAGTACCTTCAGAGGACATGGAATGGTATCTCCATGGGCCTTCTTCACACTTCTTCCCACACATCTCTTCATCTATGTCCTTGTAAGATCCCATATAATAAGCAAGTGAACATAAGAATTTCCCTGAGTTCTGTGAGACATGCAAGCAAATGAATGGAACCCGAGAGACCTAGAAATTGGCGTTAGAAGTGGTGGCTGAAGGGGCAATATAGGCGAATCAATATATATGATCCTTTATGCCACAGCATCTTATGCTAACTCCAGGTATACCATGTCCGAATTAAGTTAAGGGACACCCAGGGGGTGTCCACTGCAGAATCGATTGCTTGTTTGTTGTGTGGCTCTATGCACATCTGGTGTCAGAAGGAATCTGTGTTTTTAAGAGTAAAGTTGGAGCCTGAATGTTTATTTTTTTCTTTATCTACAATATAGTTAATACTTATAATCTTTAGTTCATGTGTTCAAAATCCACAAATTTTTGTTAGAGCTCTTCAGAAAATCTGTTAAGATGATAATTTATTTTAAATCACAGATCTTTACAGATCATTCTTGGAATCCATAATTACAATTTTTTTGAAAAATACAATGATGCAAAAGATAACTAACTGGTTCAAGTACTACAGGACACCCCTATTGCATACACCAGAAATGCCTAATTACAGGTGTTGGAAGCCCTTTTCTCATTGAGGAAAAGTTTATTAAAAGCTTGATGGAAAATAAAGTTGATTTAACTATTCAAAGACTTGATCTGAGAGAGAGAATCAACCTTACAATGCTGCGTTGAAAATTGTCCCTGTATATGGGACAAAGCACTACTCATGCATTAAAACAAAGTGATCATAAAAATTAGGTATCATGTAATAGTAGGGATCTCTGTGATAAGAAAGTACAAAAGGCTTCATGAAGCTGGTATATGAAGCTATAAATCATTAAAAGCAAAATGTAGTTGCTATGTATAAAATGGTATTTGTTAGAGGCTTGTTTTTCTTTATCACAGGTCTTAGATTATCTAAACCATACTTTAGAATGTTTTAGTAATGAAGAAATCACAGCAAACCAGGCTTCTAAATGCTTTCTTCAGTTTTGAGTCTAACTCTTTCTAACTTTTTTAGATAAGGATATTCACATTACCTTTAGTGCACCTCTATGAATTTCACATATTGATGTGAAATTCAAATATATTCAAATAATTGCTGTATGCTTACTATATAGCATACACTGTAATAGAGATTAGGAAAAGTGAAGACAAATCTCTGTCCTATAATTTTAAAGTAAAAGAGTGGGGAAAAGTTATTAAAACAGTATAATAAGATAAGACAACTACCGTGCTATTTAGCAATAATAACTTAGTGAAGTTTTTCTATTTGCACACATTCAATAATTTATCTCATGTAAGGCTCACAACACTACATGGTATACAGATTTTATTATCTATAATTTAAAAACTACACCTGTGCATTTTAGACCCAAGAAACTAATACAGCCAAGTTTCATAGCTGGAAACCAGAATAGATTCAAGTGCAGGGTTGTCTAATGTCACTTTTATTTACCACGTATACTCTCCTTCAGGACACATACAGTATAGAACCAGAATGAATGAAGACAAGTGAGATTTGATGTAGACCCTCCACCTGAAAGTTTACAGAGGTTTGATGAATGGGGTAATATTACAAGCAATGGAAATAAAAATGGAAAGACACAAATTTATGAAAAGCATGTCACAATCAGGTAAAACACTAATTTGGTGCGTAGTTAGCATAACTTTTAAAACATTTTATTTTGACTAATATATATCAACTATTCATATCAATGGAGGTCATTGTGATAGCTGAATACATGCGTCCGGTGTGCATTGATCAGATCTAGCCTCCCTTTTTCCATCTCCCTTCTCCTTTGTAACCTCTCATCACCACTGTGCTACATTTGGTTAATTTTTTCCCCACATACAAAAGAGAATATGCCATACTTGTCTCTGGATGTTTTTTCTCATTTAACCTAATGTATTCGTAAATGGAAGAGATAAAAAATAAATTTTAAACATTTTTAAAGACCTTACAGGTTATGCCAAGGGTTGTGAATTTTATTCACCAGGCAATACAACGTCAGAAAAATACACAGAGAAGTATGACCATCTATTGGGGGCTCTAGAAGATAGTTTTTCATTATGAATTTAAATTGTAGAATTGTACACATTTATGGCTTAAAAATGATTGTACAATTTATGAATACAGTTTTAAATGATTAAATGAAGTTAGTTAATATATTCATCATGTCTAGTAGCACTTTTGTAATGAGAACACTTGAAATTTAGTCTTGAGAATTATAAAATATACAATATTCCATTTGATTATATTCACGATTCTGTACAGTAGAAATAAAACAACAAATATATGATGCAACTCTTATTTAAGTGAGATTTTTGTGACCTTTGGTCATAATCTTATCCTCAGTACCTGTGAATAACATTTTACTCTGCTCCTATGAGTTCGAATGTTTTAAATTTTACATATAAAAAACGTAATAATTGTCTTTCTGTGCTTACTTAGCTCACTTAGTATATCTCCACTTCCACCTACATGATTACAATTGATAGCATTTTCTTTTTATTGGCTGAATATTATTCTGTTGCATATATATACACAACATTGTCTTTATCTATTAATCTGCAAATGGCCATTTCAGGTGATTCCGTAACTTCTCTGTGTGAACAGTACTGTGATAAACCTCAGAATGTATCCTTCTCCTCCACAAACTGATTTCCATTCTCATGGATAAGTGCCCAAGAGGTAGACTGTTAGATTTTATTAAATTTTTAATTTTCTTGAGGAAATCTCCTTGCAGCTTTCCATAATGGCTGTACTAATATACATTCCTATCAACAGTAAACAGGATTCCATTTACACCACAACTTTCTTAACAATTATCTTTTTTTTTTTATAATAGCCATTCTGACAATAGTCAGGTGACATTTCAATGAGGTTTTGACTCATATTTTCCTTATGATTAGTGAGATTAAACATTTAAAAAATATATTTGTATGTATTTTACATGTCTTTGATTACAAATATTTCAAGTGCATTGTCCATTTTAAATATTATTTGTTTCGATTATTTTTTTTTGATATTGAGTTAATTCAGCTACTTATGTATGTTGAATTTCAACATTTTTTCATGTATCATTGGAAAATATTTTCTCTAAATTGCTAAGTGTTTTCTATATATTGTCATTTAACTCCTTTGCAGTATAGAAAGTTGTTAGTTTGCTATAATCTCATTTGCACATTTTTGTTTTTGTTGCCTGAGCTATTGAGTTCACATTTTTAAAATATTCCCAGATCAGTGTTGTTTAGGTTTTTTATTATGTTTTTTCCGTTAGTTTTATTTTGTCTAGTTTGGAATTTAATTTCTTAATCCACTATTAGGTTTTGTATATGATGTGAAATAAGGATCCAGTTTCATTCCTATGCATGTGGGTATCCACTTTCCCAGCACCATTTATTGAAAAGACTGTCATTTTCCAGTTGTGTATCCTTGTGCCTATGTCAAATTAATTGTACACACATAGATTCACTTCTAGGACCTCTATTTTAAATTATGATTCATTGGTCAATGTATCTTTATGTTTTCTTCCACATGAATTTCAAGATTATTTTCTATTTCTATAAAAATAATGTTGGAATTTTGATTGGGATTATATTTAATCTGCAGATTGCTGGAGATAGTATTAATATTTTAACAATATTACTTCTTCCAGTCTATGAATACAGGATATCTTTCCATTCATTTGTTTCTATTTCTTTCAGTGTACAGGAATTTTACTTGTTCGATTAAACTTATTTTTAAATATCTTGAAGCTACTGTAAGTGAAGTTATTCTTTTGACCTATTTATGTTATGGTTACTTGTTAATCTGTAAAAATCCTACTGAATTTTGAGTGTTGATTTTTGTATTTTGCAGGTTTTCTATACTTATTAGGTACAACAGGTTTTGGTATACGCTTTAGGGTTCCTATATGAGATCTTATCATGAGCAAACAGTGAAAATTTCAGTTCTTCTTTTTCTATTTGAATTCCATTCAGATCTATCTCTTACCTAATTGCTAAGCAAAAACTCACAACACCATGGTTAATAGGAGTAGCAAAATGGGCACCCTTGCCTTATTCTTAGTGGACATCTTTTGAATTTATACTGTTGAATAAAATGTTATCTGTGGACTTCCAGCATACAGCTTTTTGTTGTGTTGAGGAATATTCCTTCTATAACTAATTTGCTGAGTTTTAAATCATAAAAGAATGTTGAATTTTTGTCAAAGACTTCCTGTGAATCTAATAATATGAGGATGTTTTTCTTTTGTTATTAATTTCTGCATGTTGAAACATCCCAGGATTCCAGGGATAAATCCCAACTGATCATGGTAGCTGGTCACTTAAATGTACTACTGATTGGTTTGCTGTATTATTTGGAAGATTTTTGTATCTGTGTTCATCAAGGATGTTGGTCTATAGTTTTTTTCTTGTTCTGATTTGGCTTTGGCATTAGGATAGTGCTGACTTCATAAAAATAGTTCAGAAGTATTTCCTCCCCTTCACTTTTTATAAGAGTTTTTAAGAAGGTTTTGTATCACTTACTCATTGTGTGTTTGTAAAATTCAGCCATGAAACCATTAGATTCTGGGTTCTTTTTGGTGGATAACTATTTCTTACTGATTCAGTCTCCTTACATAATATCAGTCTGTTCATATTTTCTATTTCTTCATCATTCTGTCTAGGTAGATTGAAAATGCCTAGGAATTTACTCATTTCTTCGGTTATCCACCTTATTGACTTGTAATTGGTCATATTAGAGAAGACAAAATCAGGAAGAAACAATTGAATGCATACTATTCACACAAACACACACACACACACACACACAGAGAAATGCCATTTTTCTGAATGGGTACAGGTCTAAGGAGATAAGAACAATGTGAACCTGTACACACTGTCAGGGAGGCAGGCTGATGCACTAAGGGAAGACAACCATGTGCCTGTTGATGCTATCACCTCCTACCTATCAGAAATGCCTCCAGATACTAAGATCACTGTTTACATTTCACTTCCATTTTCTCGATAATCTTTGTGAGTCTTCATATTGACCTTCTCATTTTTAAATATATGGTGATATTATACTGACTTTTACTGCCAAACCTCACACCATCCTTGCTAAGTGTGCGTATATATAATTATATCTATCTGTCTATATATAGAGAGAGATGTGTAGTTCAATATGTGTGTATACATATATACAAACATGTCTCTACATGTATTTGAGATGTGAGCGAAAATACAATGAATTTTTAAATTAAAAATTTATTACAGTAAAAGACACATTGCCATTTCATCCTCCTCAAAATAGTTCCCTTCACTTTGGACACATTTACACTCTTGTTCTTGCCATTTTCTGAAGCAAGTTCTGGAAGAAGTCTTCTTTTGTGAGTGTCTTTAGTTGCATTGTTGTGATTGCTTTAATGCCCTAGATTGATTAATACATTCATGGCAATTTTTTCAAATAAAAATATTATAGTGCATCTTTATCCACCTTACTCACCATGTCTGGCATCATGTGACTTCTAGCTCTTCAACTAATTTAAAAAGATGTAAAAGGTAAACATTTTGAATCCATTCAAGACATCAAGGCAGCCAGGACAGGGCAACTAAAAACATTTACCAGCGAGGTCTTCTTCCAGAACTGCTTCAGAAAATGCTGAGAATGGGATAAATATGTTCAAAGAAAGGAGAAGTATTTTGAGGGGGTTAATGGTAATGTATCTCTAAAAATGGCATTGTGTAATGATCATTTTTAATTTAAACATTCACTATATTTTTTATCAACACATGCACACACACACACACACACACACACACACACACACACACACAAAGTTATTTATCCAGGCCAAATCCATGATTCATATTTGTCATAGCCATTTTTCCTTCACCAAGGTAACTAACTATGAAAAAGACCAAAATGAAACATGTTGAAAGAACAATGTTAAAACAATATAATTCCTAAAATACAGTCCATTCTCATTATTTTCAGGAGTTATATTTTATGAAATCATCAGGAACACTGAATTACTAAAGCAAAAGTATGATCCTGGTTGGAAACACAACTTATCGTGGCTTTACTTGTGATTTCTTGACTGTACTATGGTCAAAAGCAGTGCACACTTAGTAAAAACCATACTTTCAAACTCGAATTTTTATCTGTTCCTAGATTGTGGGGGACTTGGCCAGGAGTGAATGACTAAACTGAGGGACAAAAGAGCCTAGGATCTATGAGCAATGACTGTTTAAAATAGGAGGCGAAAGCACACAAGTAATTAAAGTGTGAGGTAGAAGGCATGCGGGCTCTGCGAGGAGTGGTTAAACTATGGGGCAAAAGCACACAGGCTATGTGAGCCTCCAATGGTTAAACAATGAAAACTTTAGATTAGTGAAGTATGCTGTGCCTGGCCCTTTGTCCTTCTGCCTTCCCCAAAGAAAACTGCGTAGCCTTGAGACAGCTCCTTGCCCAAACTGCTTTTTCTGATGATTTTTTCTCTTACACCGATATTTTAAATAAAAGCCTGCGCGTTCTTGGCTTGGTGGCTTTTTCTTCTCCCACAGTTTCCCTAGTGGCTGGGGGATCCCAGTGGAAAAATAATCCCTCTGGGACTCTTGGTGACTGAACTAGTCTCATCTCCAGGTAATCTGTTCATCCTCCATGCCACCCAGGGTCATTTACTGGCACATTAGACTGGTGATAAGCAAATTGTGCTCTCCTGGAATACTGGGAAATAGGCAAGAACCACAGTTCTCAGTCAGGCAGATGATCACAAGTGAAAACAACCTGTAACCTACAGTATTGCATTGCTATAATATTACATTTGATATGTTAGCTGTATGAAAATTGTTTTTGAGTTAGGATATTTTCAAAATCTTCTCTTAAGTAGAGTCACATCTCCATGGTCCGGTTAAGGTTCAGTGAACCTGGTCTGAAAATTTCAGACCTGAACCTGGTCTGAAAATTTTCAATGACCAATCGGGACACAATTTTATTACATTGCAGTTCTGTTTAAAGAAGTCTTGCTTTTATAGTTCACACGGTAACTGAAATATATCTACAAATGATTAGAAAAGTACTGTATTAATTTTGTGGTTACAAATAAATTCTTATGAAGGAGGGAAATTTATGAAATAGAGTTCATGAATAGCGAGGATAAGCATTATAGAAAATATGCAAGAGGAACCAATTTGAAAGGGACATTAATAGTTTCATCTTGTCATATTTAAAATTTCAGAAGAAGTTCTGTTGGGCTTTTATGATTGTGAGACAAAGTACCCAGTGGGACCAAAGGAGAAAAATGTCATAGCAGAGATAATTGATGATGTATCAAATTATGTAGAAAAGTCATTTGGAGAAAAAGAATTAAATTTAAGAAAGCAGAACCAGTTGTACCAAGAAATGAGAGCACTAATTGATCAAGCATCCAGATTACTTTCTTAAAGAGCGAATATAATATTTTAGACTGTTAGACGCGCATGTTTTAAAAGTGATCAAAAGTGATGTAAAAAAGCCGTGCAAATTTACTGGGAATTTGTAACTATTTTTCTCTACAACCTGTCATCATCACATTTCTGCTACTACTAGCAACTAGATTCATCGACGTTTCCTATTTTCAGTAGTTTCCTATGACATTTCCGAATGTAGTAGAGAATTTCAAAGCATTTTAGCAACTCTTTGTCCATAACCTTCAGGTAGCTTGATGCTTAATGTCAAATATGCCCGGAAAGTATTATACAATTTTCCTCAAGTTTGGTGATGTTTCCATACTGATATGAGGTATCCGTACTTAGGACAGAGTTCCAGGTCCTAATTCCCAAGACTACATTCATGGTTATCCTTCTGATTCTGAGAACTGTTCTGCTCATTTTCATAGTGCTCCATCTTATTTCTGGGCAGAGTCTCCAATGGCTGCTGTCACTTGATCCCATGGTTGAACTTACAGCCTGTACTCCCTTCCTGCCATTACATTTACTATTACTAGTTATGCTAGATCCTTCACTGTTGCTTAGTTCAATAGGAAATCGTCATTTATCTAGGCTCCTCAATTCTTAGACTACTTTGGTGGAAGACCAGTATAACTGTTGGAGCCAAATTTAGGCAATTAACTAAAATTGTGTTTTTACTTCATACAGTCATCATATGTTCCGCAGTGCCGGTCTCTTGGATTGAGGTCAGTGTTCAACTTTCACCTAAATAAAAATCCTAAAATAGAAAAGAAGCGATTCTGTAGGGAAAAAAAAAAAAAAAATATATATATATATATATAACCTTTGAGTTCTATACTATGGTTCCAAATATTAAAAATCCATTTGTGGCTGATTTTTCTGTCTCTGGAACCAGTAATGATTGTATAGCATAGGAGTCTTGGAACCATTGAGACTCATTTAGGTTTCAGCAACACCCTGTATCTTCTATAACCATCTTTTTAATGGTACTCTTCCTCTCCATTGCTGTCTCACTGTCCTTTCAATTTTTCTTGATCCTTTGTGTTCTAGCATACTCACTATTCTTGCTTCGTGATCTTGTTTTTCTTTCACAGCATGAATGCTTACAGAGCCATGTTTTATAATCCCCCCATAAGCTAAACAGTTCCAAGCAGCTTTGCTTCTTTTCTTTTGCCTCAACTATTTCTTGCCTCCCTCAGTCATCTTCTATAACTACACTAAATCTATTTCCAACATCCTGTTCTAATTGTGTGCATTCAAACAGCCATCTGAGCTTTGTTAGTAGCATCCTGTCCAGGCCAATCATTGAGATATAATGTGTGCAAATTATGCATTCCTCATAAATATTTGCTTATGCACATTAACGCCTTTTCATTTGTGACATTGAATAGTATGTTTATAGACCAACAGTGTATCAGCTCCCCCACTCCTTCATTGCTCTACTTTATTTAGTATTTCATCCTTAATCTCTCACATTCTCTGACTGAACCTTGCACTTGTCACCAATGTATGCAACAAGTCCCAAAATTTTCCTAACATAGTCCACAAATGGTACTTTGTTGTTGTGACATGAACTTTTTAAAACATTTACTGAAAAAATAGTATGGGAGATACATCCTGTCTTGAATATTAGGATCGCTCTAACATTACATCTTTTTGTATGTTTTTGCCCCATTTTAAAAAAGGGCAGAACAACAGAGAGTAAAAATGAGACTTGAGGACCAGTGCTATTTTTCTTAATCTCTCAGGGCACTGATAAATTTATGAGTTTTCTTAGCTCTTTCCAAGCTGAATAATTTATACCTCTAGAAGTATGTCTCTCATATTTTGAAATGTTTGATAACAGAAGTCCTACTAAGGTCGTCCAGAGGCAGTAGAAGATTGTATAACTAAAAGACATAATGCTGAATGCCATAATTCCAAATTTTAACAATCCTCAAAGATCAAAATTCCTGACGTCTAAACTCTCCATGTCACAATCATTGAATGTCAAAATCTTGAAAGTCAAAAATCTCTAAACTTCATGCCCATTGATTTTACATAAGAGAGATAGAGATTAGGGCATGTATAGTGGCAAGAATAATGGGATAAGTGTTTTGAAGGGACAGGGAGTGTTTAAGGGGGCTTAATGGAAATGTGTCTTATAGTTGAATATTTTTATAAACATTGAAAGATTCACTGTATATTTCAGTCATACTTCATAAAATTAATGACCTTTTGGATCCAAATCATCTAGAATTTATCTTCTCATTTAGGTATTAAGGACATGAAAAAATTTAGCATTTTTATAAATACTTGTTTGAAAATTTAGTGGACTTTGTGTAAGAAAATGCATTGCAATTGAATGACTTGCAATAATGATCAGTTTGAAAAAAAAATAATGACCAGTTTGGAATTAGGTACTACCTTAGTTGCTTTACTTGTCACTGAGACACAACACCTGATACCTACAAGTTAAAGGAGGGAAGTTTATTTTAGCTCACAGCTCATAGAGCTCTCAATCCATAGTTGGCTGACTCCAAGGCAGTGCAGCATGGCAGAGGGGCATCATAGAGGAGAAACAGACCATGACATGACAGGCAGAAAGCAGCAAGCAGCCAGCCTCCGTTTCCCTTTTATTCTTTTTGTGCTACCAGCTCATTGGATGATACCACCCACATCCAGGATGGCCCTTCCCATTATCTACTCTAAGAACTATGCCAAACCAATCTGTGGAATGATTGGTTATCACACAGCCTTAATCCACATTCACACACTTTAAATCCAGCTGTCTTCAAAAAGCCCCACCTTATGAGTGCATGAAGCTTCGAAGGAACATCTAGATACAAGCCACAAAATTCCATCCCAGGCTTCTAAAAGACTCATGCTTATCCCTATAAGGAAAATGCATTTAGGTCATCACTAATCTTGTTCCAAAGTGCCAGTAGTTTCAGCATTGCTGAACAGTCCAAGTCAAAATTCTCCTCTGAGATTTAAAGAAAACTTTTAACTGTGAGTCCTATAAAAAGAAAAAGAAAATTAAACACTTGCAACGTAGAGTGGCACAAGATAAACATTCTTTTAGGGGGTAGAAAGGAAATGGGAACAAACCAAAACCAGAATCCAGCAGGGGAAATATTAAGTCTCACAGTTCCATGCCCAGTTTTCAGAGCAAGCCATGTCTGTATGTGTGCTCCATAGGGCGTGGATGGCTCTGCTTCTGTGCCATGGCCAGTGATTTTAGCTGTCGTGGATTCTCTCTTGGGCTGGTTTTGCAAACTCCTTGGAGCTTTTCTCAGGTGATCCACGTTTCTGGCTTCTCCAAACTTCTGGGGACTCTTCTGAATTTTGTCTTCACACTTATAGCATCACACACTGCCCTCATCAAGGGCATACTGCCTGGATCCCTGAGGCTTCTCCTGAAATAGGATGGAAGCCTTCCTGACCCGATAGCTCTTGCATTCTGCATGTGCCTAAAACCAGCACCATTTGGATGAAGCCAAGGTCACATTAGCCAGAGCAGTAGCCAGGCTTCCTTCTTTCTTGACTGTT
Organism: Hystrix cristata; assembly: GCA_004026905.1. Classification (NCBI taxonomy): domain Eukaryota; kingdom Metazoa; phylum Chordata; class Mammalia; order Rodentia; family Hystricidae; genus Hystrix; species Hystrix cristata. Next base: position 22,459 of record PVJO010001895.1, read on the forward strand.
GAAGTCAAGTGCCTGGATTGCTGAACATTACAAACACAAGCCATAGGAGCAAATTTTCTAGGTGACCACCATTTTGGAACTTGGTGCTCTGGGGCTCTCTTTTCAAAGCAAAGTCTTTCACTTTTGCAATTTTGAGGCTGCAAAGCGTGGAGTCCTGCTGGTTCCTGTGATGCTCTCAGGCCATGTTTTTTATTGTCCTGTTCCTTTCCAACAACCAAATTCTTCTCCACTTCTCCTTTTCAAGGCATAACTTTTCCAGAGTTTCCTTTCTGGACAAAATCAAAATTTATTCTTCTGGGCCATTTGCTCTTGATCCTCAAGGTATAGCTGGCTAAAATCCTCCAACAGTACCCATGCCACTGCCTCAACATTAGATTACTTTGAAATTTCTTCTGAAAGATTAGTTAGCTTGTTGCCCTTAATATCATTATCAGGTAAAGTGTCTGGACATGAGAAAAATGCAGACAAATTTTATGCCATAGCATAATACATATGGTGTGGAGTCCAGAAGCCAAAGAAGTCCTTCCTCCCATTTGAAAACTCCTGAGCCTGGTCTTTACCAGCTCTGTTTTTCTAAGTATTGTGGTCTTCTGAGCTCTGACCAGAATCTCTCCTCAAGCTTGACTCACATCATTCCGGGGCTGTTTCTTCAAGCTGCATCTCTAAACCTTACCAAATTTTCTCCATAAGCCAGTCCCCAAGAGTTCTGAACCGCATCGTCAGGTAGCATTACAGCAACAACCCCACTTGTCTGGTATCAAAATCTATCTTAGTTATTTTTGTATCGCTGAGACATAATATCTGACATCCACAAGTTAAAGGAGGAAAGGTTTATTTTAGCTCACAGTTTGCAGAGATTTCAGTCTGTAGTTGGCTTTCTCCAAGGCAGAGCAGCATGGCAGAGAGGTATGGCAGAGGAAAAACTGTCCATGGTGTGGCAGAAAGGAAGCAGATGATCAGTGAGCTTCCCTTTCCCTTTTTTTCCTACTCAGGCTACAAGCCTGTTGGTTGTTTCTAGGTTGATTTTAAGAAATTGTATGACTTCATTAAAGCAGAAAATTTTCTTCAGCTGACAGAGAAAAGAAGGTCAGAAACTCAGTGTGGTAGGGATTCACACAAGGGATGTTGTTTGTTGATGACATGGAGAGGCCAATAGAAAGGTATTGTGAGTGGCATCCTGACTGAGAGCCAATAAAGACCCTGACTGAGAGGTGGTAGGGGGTCTCAGTCCTACCACGTCCAGGATTGGAATTTCAGGCAAAACAGAAAAAAAAAAAAAGAAAAGAAAACTCATGAAGTCAGACTTCCTAGAGCTTCTACACTTTATTAGAATCAAGTTCAAACTAAGCCTTAATTATGGAACTACCAGACTTTCAGCAGAGAACCCAGAAGGTTACATCCAAGCCTCTGATCTATATTACCATGAGATTAAAACAATTGCATTGTTTTAAGCATCAAACTTATGATAATTTGTTACATAGAAATAAAAAAAAAACTAATATATTAGGTATCTCGCTTCTCTGTGTAGGACAAAAAGAAAATTCTGATCATTAAATGTGTGTGTGTGTGTGTGTGTGTGTGTGTGTGTGTGTGTGTGTGTGTCCCATATGTAATGACATAATAGAAACAACTTTTATCTGTTAATACTAAAATATTCTTTTGGTGGAATCCTTCTGCCGTGAACATATTTGAAAGCAGGTGCAAAGAAAAACGTGGGTAATATTGCAATGTTTATTAAAAAATATGAGACATATATACAAATAAAGAGCAAACTAGGAGATAGATAAATAGGGAGTAGGGAGAAGTTCAAATAATTCCTCAAATTACCTATTCCATTGTTTCAAAAATATTTTAAAATATATGCTAATTTCATTTATACTACTAGTTTCTCTTAGTTCATTGAAAAGAAAGTTTTGTGCTATCTTCCTTCAGTTTTCTGTTTCTTCTTTAAGTCTTTTCTGTCTGTGTCTTGTACTGTAAGTAACTACTTTTAACATTATGATACACTGTGTATTAATTATGTTATTTTCTTATTTTGTTTTAATTTTCATAAAACAAAAAGATGTAAATATATATCATAGTATATTTGATATGTTTCAAAACATACACAAACGAGTTATATTTTTAGGAAATTTGCAGAGCTTTTTACCTTGAGGAAATAAAGAAATCATAAACACAAAAACCTGAATAGTGAGATCAAGAGATTCTTAGTGTTTGCAGAGGGTGTAAACATACATGCATAAAATTATAACTGCAACAAAATATTTAAAATAAATGACTAAAAATGCAGGATTGAAAATTATAAAGAGACATAAAGAGGTTTTTTGTTTGTTTGTTTTTTGCTTTTGTTTTCTTTTGTTTTTTTGCTATTTAAGGAATTACTCATCAAGATATTTTACCAGTCAGGTCTTAAAATTATATTCTCCTGTCTTCAGCTATTGAACATTAGCAACTGAAATTTTACATTGTTGCTTTTTCCTTTAGAATTTCTCTCTGTGATCCTCTAAAACACGACAACTTCTAAAGATCAAATATTAAACTAATCCTTCTAGATTCAGAGTAACTTATCAAAACCACTCCTTTGAGTTTGAACAGTTGAACCTCAAACAAGAAACACATACTTGGACCCTCAATACTGAGATGAGGCAGTTGTAGCAATTTCAAATAATAATAGAAAAAAAAAACCAAAAAACAAAACAAAACAAACAAACAAAAAAAAACCATGGGTTTCACCAAAGTAAAGAAAATAAATTGACTTAAAAGAAGCACTGAGCACATCAAGGAAGCACTTCATTTTGGATCCCTTCACTTGCCTCCAACATATACACTGAGTTTGAGACAGAAAAGCTCTTATTGTATTGTAAGAAGAATTAGATGACAGAAATATTGAAAAAGATGGTAAATGATCCTAAACACTAACCTTATGGAAAGGAAATATCTAGCAAACCTAGAGAATATAGAATAAACTTTCTTCCATTAAAAAGAACTCTTTGCAATTTAGAAGTAGAAGGAGAAAAAAAAAAAGAAAAGAAAAAGGAAAAGAATGGGAAGGTTCTAGTGAATCTCCTCTCCAAAGAGTTTTCAATGAAAATTTTGTCTTCAGTGGTTCTTAATATCATTTCTTAAAAATTTTTAAATCTACCTACCAGTTCTGGAGTTATTCACCTACCTTCTATGTTTAAATTGATCAAAGCAAGAAGATGCTTAGGACATTAAATGAATAAAAACCAGCCAAAAATACTGTGAGAATACATGAATAGTTATTCACCATCAGATATGCATACCATTTTGAAAAACATTACTATGAGAATAAGTGAAATAAGTCAGACACATAAACTTCAAAATTACATGGTTTCTCTTATATGAGAAACCCAAAATATAGATAAAGAGCGAAATAAAAGATAACAGCAAATAGCGAGATAGATATTTTGCAAAAGAGAAGGAGACCAAGAAATAGAGGAAGTCAGGAAGGAAGGGAGAAGGCAATGAACAAGGAATTAAGATATATTATGTCCCCACTTCCTAGTACCTGTCTTTTATTATGCTCCTTATTTTAACTCTGGGTTTCTCTGCAAATGTGTACAAAAAAGGGGAGAATCAAGACCTAGGTGGAGTGGCAAGAAGGGGGGAAGAAGGGAGAGGAGATGAAAAAAAGGAATTAAAATGTGTTATATATATGTACCAAATTCCCACAAGGAATGTAAATATTGTGTGTCACACACATGAACTAATAAAATAAAAAATGAATTAAAAAATAAATTTCAATTGTGGGCAAAAAAAATGTTATGTACATATACCAACTCTTCACAAACATTTTGTGCTGCAGTCATTTTGTACTGCGAACATTCAGGTGACAATAAAAATAAAAATTTCATTGAAAAAGACAAAAATAAATAAAAATGAAACACTACTTTCAACCAATCCTTTTGGACAAGGCAATGGTAAATCCTGCAGAGGCCAGAATAACAAAAGAGGGGTTCAATGTATGTAAGAAAAAGACACTGTATCCCCTTTGCACTTCTATTTATCCAATATTCAGAACACCCCTTACTTTTTCTATAATACAATATAAGGAGAAACAGCTCAGTAAAGTGGCTAAAAGCTCAATATATAATGTTTTCTAAAAATGAGTTAAATTTTCTTTCATAGCCATTTTCTACTGAAGGAATTTATGAAATCTCAGGCTAAAAGTCTTGACACTCAATCTAGAGGAACCTGTGAGTTTTGAGTACATCCCTCCCAAGAGAAGTCCAGAGGCTTCTTAACCTTATAGTTCAATAAACATGGTAGTGTCCTCTACTCACGGATGATGAGTATTAGGTAAGGCAAACACTCTAACCACTGAGCCAAATCCCCAGCTCGATGATGAGTATTAGGTAACATTTTTTGAAATACTGAAAATTTTACCTTCTCAGTTCCACTCATTCTCTCTCCATGAAAAATCTACCAGTGAACACAATGGAGATCCATAAAGCATCTTGATATTGGGGGATGATTCATGTATATTAATAAATTCGGTGGCCCAACAAGAACTGGAGGAAGAGGACCTAATCTTCAGCTTCTCAAGCCACATTGTATTCTCCTGAGACCAGAGTCTGATGGCCAGCACCTCGTCTGTTGTGACAGGTGGAAGAGCCCTCAGTGTGAATGTGCAGTGAGTAGCAAGGTAGATGGAAGGTTTGAGGGCATCTTCAGGCTCTGGGATAAAGAGTCAGTGGAACTAGCCCAGAAGAATCTGCTCTAACACTGGAACAACTATGCTCTCTTAAGTTTATTTTTCTGAAGTCGTTTTCATTCTGCTGTCTGTTATGCTTTTGCCTTTTTTATTAGTGACTTTTCACAGTGAAAGCTAGAACAGTAAGTGATTGTGCTTTCGGCCCTTTCCTGAGGCAGTTAAGCATGGTCCCTACATGGATGTGGTGAAGGGGAAAAATAAAAGAAAAAATATATATGAAGTATTGAAAAAATAACACAAAGAACATTAGTTAACTATTTAATAGGCTGAGTAGATTGATCTCACTGCCTAGAATTTGTGCCAGGTGCAAAACTTACTCCACACTCTAGACTCAACTCTCAACGTAGCCTGTCTTCTCCTCTTGTATCACCAGCACTCACTAGAGAAACAGATTCAATGTGAGATACACAGAATATAGCAGAATTTACAAGGTTGGCTTACAATGGCCGCTTACAGGGTCAGGTGTGGAAGAGTGCAAAAGGACTGTCTGCGCACTGGGGATCCAAAGGATCCAGTCAAAGGCCTGGAGCTCACCATAGTGTCCCGTGTGAAGTCCATATCAGGAGGCTGAAGAGTCTGTGTGGAAAGCCAGGAGACTGCACCTGGAGTGAAGGTGAAACCTGGAGCTCCTCCAAAGAAATAGGAGCAGCCTTCCTTCTTCTTTTGCTTTTGGTTCCATTCAGGCGACACGCCTATCCAGGTGGGTCTTCTGTCTTCAATAAATCCCTTTGGCCTCACCCAGACTATGCCGCTCCAATTTAGTGGGGCGTCTCTTACTCAGGTTGACACAACCGGTTAACTATCACCACTCCATCCCCTGAAAGCCCTGACATGAACCGTCGCCAAAGGCATGATTACAAATAATAAAATTATTACATGGTCAGGAGGTACTAAATTGAAACTGTTCGGAAACTACAATGAAACTGAACGTTAACAACTGACCGCACATTTTAGTTCATGCCTTTAAGTCATTCTTGTCTATAAAGTCATTTCTCTTTCAAATTCTGAATCTCCCCATAAATCCCTCTTTTCTTCTGAACTTCTCCAGTATTTATATAAGACCATAGCAAGGACTGTTTTGATTCATTTCATACTTACTAGTTTAAATGGAATTGTGAGTCAAATAAAAATACCATGAGGATTCTAGCCAGGTTTATCTAAACAGAATGATAAGCTTTCATTTTCTTCTCTGAATTTCAAAAGGGGGAGGAAATAATTTGATGTGTTAGTGTGTAAATAGCATTGTCAGCTTTGGTATGAACATGTAGAATGTGCAGTTAAAGTAGAATTTTAGATAACATTTTTGTTCAAGTATGTTCTAAGCCTTGCATAATACATAATTAGTATCCCAGATTAGATTTTTTTATGTAGTGAAATTCTAATATAACTGAGTATCCTGTATTTTACCTAGCAAATTTATGTGTAACTTACTCCAAGTACAGATTGTATTTAGATTCTTATCATCAAATTTATATCTTTCTGAACAATTTATTTACAAATGGGACTCTTCATATCTGGAATAAGCAAAGCAGAAATTAACTTTCCAATAGATTTGATGGAGGTGAGCAAAAGGAATAACAAAAGAAATGTCATACTCATTGAAATCATTGTACATCATAATCTGAGACTTCAAGTTTTTCCCTTAAGAGTCCACTTCTTTTTTTTGCTGTTTGCCAGAATTATTTTTATAACATAAATTATGGTGTGTAGCAATCAACTCCTGATGGACCTGAATGTTAAAAATGCATTTTTGCGTGTATGTGTCAGTTTCAACTGACTTACAAAAAGCCAAAACAGAACAAGCACTCACACATTTGTAAGGTGATAGTCATCTGTGTAGTCCTTGGAAAAGCCCCTGAAATAAATTCAGTAGCAATTAACCTAATCCTTACATTCGAAGCATGAGACACTTAACTGAAGTAGCTGATGCAGAGATTTTTGGTTGGGAAAGTCCCACTTCCTAGGTGAAAAAAAAAAAAAAAAAAAAAGGAAAAGTGATCTACCTGAAAGACTGACTAAAGTAACTTATAGATCAAACTTTTAAGATAACTCCAGGGACATAACTGTATTCTCATTGAAAGTGGACCACAGTTTTTTCCTTCTAGGAGACCAGATGTGGTAGGCATATCAGCCAGGGTTAGTTTTAGAGAACAGAGAAAGTTTTCTAAAAGAGATATGCATCAGTCAGGTTTCTAGTGCTGGGACAAGATATCTGGGCTACTTCACTTAAAGCACAAAAGGTTTACTTTGGCTCATGGTTGCAGAGGTTTCAGTCCGTGGCCCACTGACTCCAGCACAAAAATATCATGGTGAAAGGTATGGGAGAAGAAAGCTGCTTGGCTCATGGCACCGAGGAAGCCGTGGGTAGGAGAAGAAAAAGAAGAAGCAACCAGGGACCAGGTACCATCCCCAAGATCACAACCCCTCGACCCACCCAGACACACTCAGCTGTGTCCTTTACTAATCTTTTAGGCATCTGTCAAGCCAATCCAAGTGACAAGATTAGTCATCACAATAAGAAAAGAGTTAGGCAGAGGCTGAGGAGAAGTAGTAGCATGTGCTGTGTTTAGGTACCTCCAACGGGAGGCCTTCAGTAATAGATTTCTAGGAAATCTCCAAAGGCCCTAGGAGAGAGACATCCAGCTTTAGACAAGGGCCCAAATCAGAGGGAAGTCAGTTTAAAGACTGCCAGTTTCACAGGACATTTTCTTACTTCTGTCCTATTATTCTTAAATCTACAGAAGCCAAACTATTTTGGGAGTGAGACAGGATGAAAGAAGAAAGTCACAGACAGGGAAAGGAAGCAACATCCACATCAATGTTTAATGCAATCATAGTAAATGTCAGATATCAACTTGAAATCAGCCCAGACTGAGAATAGGTGGGATTTACTTCGACATCACATGAAGTTGTGAGTCTCTGACTATTATACATAGAGAACTCTTGTTATCTGGATGACTACAGAAATTCTGCACCCTAACCAAGACATACCATGAAAAGTAAGGAATAAGGAGCTGATATAGTTAATTTATAGGTAAGCAGATTTCTGTTTAAGATATAGAAGAGGGGTCAACTAACTTTTAGTGGACCCGGTGATATGTATTTTAGAACTTGTGGGCCAAGAAAAAAATTGTCACTATAATTTAGATATTTAAAGCAATAGTTAAAACACATCTCCTATAAATTTGTATTGATAGATTCCAAATGTAACAATAATTGGAGGGAATTCATGAAGGATAATACATGTGTAAAAATGAGAATTAAATTCTTTTGGGGTGGGTAAAATTTCATTTAATTAGGCTTAAAATTTAGTATTCCTTATTATCAGGTTGATTATAGATGTTCACCTGTAAAGTCAATTCTTAGCATATGAGCTATATATAAACACAGAGTGGGCCAGTTTTGCCCCACAGGATATCCGTTTTCTGCTGCTCGATATTTGTAACAATGGTGATGTATACAGGTAATTACTTGAGGTTTCCACTAGGTGAGGGTCTGAAGACAAATGAAGTTACTGGGTACTAGTATGCCATTGAGATGCAAAATGCTGGGGGTAGCCCTCTAGGGGAAAAGAAGGAAGGGAGTGTGACAATGGGCTCATCAAGATCCCCTGCTTCAGTGATTCTTCCTGTGCTGTGTGCCATCCACAGTGACCTGTCTGTGTTAACAACAATTGAAACAATTCATTGACACCAAATCAGTCCACACAATGTCTGAAGAGATGGGAAGAACAGGTCACAAAGATTTTCCTATCATACACAAAAGCTGCCAAGTCATTTGGTCCAAGATTTCTTCTTGCTGTCGCCTTTCTCCTAAAAAGAATAACTTACATGAAATTGAAACTGATGCCATTTGTTAGGACATTAATGTAAGTAAATGAAAAACTCTGCAGTAGATTTGATCAGGAGTTGAAATTGTTATTTCTTCCTCCTCTCTGGAATGAAGATGATATTTCTTCCACACAATACACACATAACATTGCATTTAAATTGATGGCAGTTTAGCACATTCAGTTCTTTTCTCTGGAATTTTGTACCCAGCATTAAAACCCCCACAATTTTAAGAGAAAATTTGATTCAGTGCTATATCTAGTGAAGCAGTAGTTACTGCTTGGCAGAGATGAAACAATTTTGTTACTGTTTTCTGAGTTAGAAAATAAGCAAAAAATATATAGTATAAACTCCACAGGAGCCTGATGAAATACTGCCATATTATCATAAACCATTATGTGAGACAGAAAACAAGGCAAGGCCATGAAATTTTCCCTAGATTCCTTTATTTTGGTTGAGAAGCTACTTGGATTGCTTTAATACATCCCTAGTGTGGTGTGGAAATGGGTTTACTGGATATAGAAGGCATCATGTGGTTACCTGTAAGAGAAGAAAAACTCTTGGAGAATCACTTCAGTGTCATTTGGGGAACCCAATATAATGCACAGTAGCAATTAATTGTGACGAGGTTAAGGGACAAGTCCTAACTATTGACTGGCCTCTGTGTTCAGGATTTCTCAGAGCTCCTTGACCCTTTGAAACACAAGATGCCAATTATTGTGTTAGATGTTAACAGGAATCCACATCACCACAGGTCACTGACTGCAGAATAGGAGGCATTAGCTTCCATGTCACCTGCCTGGCCTGGTTGAAGGCAGCTAAAGGTCATTCGTCCAACTTATGTCAACTTGCAGAAGGTCTAAGAAGGCTGGCAACCTTTAGAGTTACAAGCTCTAGGCTTCTTTTTCATATGCGTAACCTTCTATTACAATCATTTTTCCCACCAAAAATACACTCTCAACCTCGTCTTTATCTTGATGAGATTAAAGATATTAATGACATGCCAAGGGCCTTCATTAAGGATGCCTGAAGTTCTTTTACTTGGCCCACATGACTTTCTTTGTACTGTTTAAAACAGCCTAGAAATTCAATTATGCCTAAGAACATTAAACATTTACAAAGAAAAGAAAATGAAATCAGATTGTAATAGAGGATGGGGAAAGAGGGGGCGTAATAACCTCTGAATTTGACAGGGCTGGTGACACACTGATCAAGATTACTGAGACATATTGCCCTCTTCCCCATTAGGCATTTCCAGAAAGGAGAAATAATTGATTACACTACGTAGAGGTAGTAATTCTGTTTGAATGTCATGTGTAATATAGTCCCCTTAATATTCTCTGAGGAAAATACTTGCACCCTCATATTAAACATTGAGGTGGTCAGCTTTACTATAATAAAATACCTGAGATGACCAAATTGAGAAGAGAAAAGATTCATTTTTTTGCTCACAAGTTCAGAAGTCTTTTGCTGTTGTTTCTTGACCCTGTTGTTTTGGAGCCTGTGTCGAGGCAAGATATCACAGCAAGAGCACATCTCGGAGATAGTCTGTTTAGCTCAAGGTGGCCAGGCACAAAAGTAAAAAGGACACCAGCCACACAACATACCCTTCAAGGTCACAACATGCCCTTCCAGGTCATGCTTCAGCTCACCCCATACCCCCAGCAGGTTCTGCTTCTTAAAGATCTCACTGCCTCAGAATAGCACCGCAAGCTGAGGGTCAAGCTCTCAATACTGGGCCGTTAGGGAAGCTTGCAGATCCCACTGTAGTAGGGCCAGAGAAACCAAGACGAAGAGGTTTCTTCCTTGGAGATGATCTATCTCACAGTTGGGTGCTCCTGTGCTCACCAGAGTATACTTATCAGCGGCGTTTCACTCATTCACTCTCTCAGTCACTAAACCTGACCTCATGCCCAAAACACACTGTCTGTCTAACAAATTGATTTTCCCATTTCTTAACTTTACAAATCGAATTGTACAATGGATATGCTTTTGCGTCTGGATTCATTTGCTTAGTATTACTTATTTAAGATTTATTCATTTCGTGGGTTGCAAAATCTCATTTATTTTATTATATAATATTTCTTTGGATAACTATAAACTAATTCATTTAGCTACTCTCTTATTGGATTTTTTCTGAGTTAAGCATATTATTATATCATTTCTATGAGTGTATATATATATATATATATATAAAATTGTGTTTGATAGACATCTAGTAAAATTGCTTTTCAGGAGTCGGGGATATAGCTCAAGTGGTAGAACACATGCCTAGCAAGCACAAAGCCCTGAGTTCGATCCCCAGCAACAGCAACAAAAAAAACCTATTTCACAAGAAATATATAATTTTACTAGATATTGCCTAAGTTATACTGCTATTGACACTTTAAATGTTAGGTGCTGTTTCACTTCATCAATAATACATTCAGGATTGTCAATTTTTTTTTTTGTTTTCTATAATTTTGAAAATATTATGATATCACTCTCCTTGTATATGGAGTTTTTCTAAGAACTATGTGCATATTTTTGTCTGTTTACCAATTGAATATATCTACAAGTCTTTTGAAGAGCCAGAGGTTTTAATATTTATGCAGTACAATGCAAAGACAATAGTGAAGACAAAACTTAGACACTAGAGGAATTGGAAACATCTGAAGCCTAAAAGTACAGCAAACATTTAACATAGTCTGCTGTCTACATTAACATAAAGCTCACACTGAAAGGGGTTGGGGGAAAAGGGGAGGGAGAAAGAAAAGGGAGAAAGGAGAAGTGAAAGAAGGAGGGGAGGGAGGAGGAGAAACTAGGGAGGAGAGAAGGGGAAGAAGGAGAGGAGGGGGCAGAAAGAGAGAGGAGCAGAAGAAGGAGAAAATGGGAAGAGGAAGAGGAGAAGGGAGAGAGAGAGGGGGAAGGTAGAGAGGGTGAAAAGGGGGAGAGAGACAAGAGAGGGGCAAAAGAGACAGGGTTTGAGCCTGGGAGGAAAAAGTGTGGGGTGGGGTGGGCACAGGGTGGGGAGCAGAGTTGACTGAATCAAGGAAATCATATACAATTCCCAATTAAAACTGGAGGAGGCAGAAATAAAGAGGGGGGCAGAGAACAAGTTCTATAAACAGAAAATTGTTATGACTTGCTAAATACAGTCTAGATATAAAATCAATCATTTTTAATGTGAATTATATGTATACATCAGCTAGGAGATAATCGCAGTCAATTAAAAAGAAAGACCTAACCATATCTTGTGTACAAGAAATAACCTCTCAATATCAGTATTGATATGCACAGGTTAAAAGGATGAAAAATATATAACACATCAGTACTAATCAAAAGGAGTCTGAACTGATTATACTTAATGGAAAGCAGATTTTAGAACAAGGAAATTAGCCAATTATAATAAAGGTCTAAATTTTTTTCTCAAAAACATTGCAATGGTTAATATGATTGCACATTAAAATATTCTGTCAAAATACATCAAACAAAAATGATAGAACTGCAAGTATAATTCTACAAATAGACTATTATAGTTAGAAACATCACCCTGCTTTCAATTACGGATAGATCCAGAAGAGAAAATTCAGCACCTGTGGTTGACTTGAACATTATCCATCAACTTAACCCAATTTACATTTGTAGAGTACTCCATCCAACAACAGGAAAATCTATATTCTTCTCCATATATATACATACACACACACATATATATTATATATAGTTTTTGTTGTTTTGAGACTTGCTCTGTAGTTCAGGCTGGCTTTGAACTTACTACGTAGTCCAGGTTGGCAGACTGGCCTCAAACTTGTACCAGTCCTCCTGTCTCAGCCTCTCAAGTGCTGGAATTACCGAATGTGCCACCACACTGAGCTAAAAAATATATTTTGTAAGATTTAAAATAATAGAAACCATACAATATATGCTCTCAGACTATGATGGAAGAAAAATGAGATATTTAAAGAAAATATAGGGAAATTTCAAAGGATTTGAACCCTAAATGACATATGACTGAATAATAAATTAGTCAAAGTAAAATTTAAAATACTATTTAAAAGTTTATGAGTGTATAAACTGAATATCTATTGGATATAGCAAATTCAGTGCTTGGAAATTGAAAAAAGTGTAGAATTAAATGCATATTTTGGAAAATAGGAGAGATATACATATACATACACACACACAGACACACGTAAAACCAAAATTTTAAGTTTCCCACTTAACAAACTAGAAAAGGAAGAACAATTTAACAATGTAAAAGAAAATTTTCAAGGAGAAGTAGAAAAATAATAAAAATCCAGCTAAAATGGCCAGAAATCAATCAATGAATTTGAGAGCAGTAGTGTGGTGTTATGGTTTATATTTAGATGCCCCCCAAGATCCTCAGGTAGTCATCGGTGGGGCTTTTGGAAAGTGATTGGATTACTGGGGCTTATACCTGACTTGCTGTTATGAGGCTGGGTCTCCTGGGAAGAGCTGGCTCCCCAGGGCTGTGGCCTAGAGCGATTTACTTCCCTCCCAGTTCTTCCTTTGAACTCTCTCTTCCTGCTTTTTTCTGTCTGTACCACCTTGAGTAGCTCTCTCCTGTCATGCACTGACTGGGCCTTGTGGTCCTGCTGCGGAGCCAACTAACTGAGAATTGAAACCTACAAATCATGAGCCAAAATAAATCTCTCCTTTTATTTTATATTATTCTTTGTACCTGTACATGATGTATCTTGGTCTCCTCCTCCTTTCCCTCCCCTCCTTTCTATTCTCCCAAATCTCTCCTTTTAGTTGTGGATGTTACATACATTCCAAAAAAATGACAAAGACAAATGGAGAAAATTAGTAAAACCCAAAGGTGTTTCTTTTATGAGGTCATCAGTTAATAAGCTTGTATACAGACTATCCAAAAAATAGAGAAGGCACAACTTACTAATCTAAATGAAGGAAAGGTCATCTCAACCTACTATACAGATAATAAATAATACTATGCAAAAGTTTATGACTACAGATTTAACTTAGATGAAATGAACACAATCTGCTGAACTCATACAATGAGAAATAGAAAATCTCAATTACCTTATATCTATAGAAGAAATTGAATCAATAGTCAATAACTTTCCAAACCAGTAAACAACATATAAAGAAGCTTTCTTTTCTGAGTTAAGCTGAATATTTAATGAAAAAAATACTAATTTTCTCTAATTACCTTAAGAATATACAAGGGAATACTTCATAATTTATTACATGAAGCCACCAAACACTCAAAACAGACACATTGCAAGAAAGGGAAAGGGAAGACCAGGATCTCTAATGAGCACAGTTAGAAAACTTCCAACAAAATATTAGCAAATCAAGTCCAACAATTTACAAAATGTTCACATCACAACAAAGTGGGATATATTCCATGTGTGTAAGGCTGGTTCAAGCTTTGAAAATAAATTAATGAAATGTACTATATCAACAGATTGTCATATAAGAAAAAATCATTGTTATAGTAATTGATATTATCAAAAGTATGTGACAAAACCTAGCACCATTTATGATAAAAATTATCATCAAACAGGTAAAAAAGGAAAACTTCGTCAACTTAATAAACCATATCTACAAAACTTATACTTTACATCACAGTTAATAATGAGCAGCAAAAATTTTCTCCCTGAGATTGGGAACAAGGAAGAGATTTATTCTTTTACCATTCCTATTCAATTTCATGTAGGCAATCTAAACCAGTGCAAAAAGAAAAGAAAAATGAAAAGCAAGATATACAGATTGGAAAGGATGAAATAATACTGTCTGTTTACAGAAGAAACATCTTTCTATGTGAAATTACCAAGTAAAGAAAAATTTGTGAAATTGATAATTGACTACAGAAAATTAATAGGACCAACAGTTAACATACAAAACTCAAGTGTTTTCCTATATACTAGTAATAAATAATTAAAAGTTGAAAATAAATATAGCATGATCTAAATAATTTAAATAAGTATTTAGAGGTAATGTAAAAAAACTGTGTACACCAGATGTACATCCAAAAATTGCAAAACACTGATTAAATTAAATATGATCTAGTAAGTGGAGAGATTTTGCATGGTCAGGAGTTCAAGGATCAAAATTTTTAGATGTTGGTTTTTCCCAACCTCATCTATACATTGAACTCAACCTCAATCAGCAACCCAGCCAACTATTTTTCCCCAGCAAACTATTTTATGGCCACTCCCAAATTTACTTTCAACTATCTATAGAAGGGCAAGAGATCCAGAATAATCGGTGTAATAACAAAGAAGAAAAACGTTCAAAAACCGACACTCTCTGACCTCAGGACTGCCCAGACTGCTCCTGTACTAAACACAGAACTGGTGAAAGAGTAGGCACGTGGATAAATGAAGCAAAAGAGAGAGTATATTTCTCAAAAATCAGCTCAGAATATGTGAGAGATATGACTATAAAACATCTAAGTGTAAAAACTCTAAAATATGCAGGAGGAAGATCTACAACATCTTGACTTAGGAGATGAATTTTGAAATGCATTGCCCAAAGAAGAAATCACAAGAAAATCAGTTGAACTTGTTGGAAGTTAAATCTTCCTCTGTGCAAAAGACATTAATAGACTAAAAACACAAGCCACAGCCTTCAGGAAAATATTTGCCAGGTACTCTTAAGGTTTTGTACACAAATACCCAAAGAATGCTTAAATTTCAACAAGTATAAAACAGTCATATTTTTTAGGAAATGGGTAAAATATCTGAATAAGTACATAACGAAGAGACACATACAGGTGGAAAAGAAACTATACAGGTGGAAATTAGAAGTGAACCAAGATGTGTATTGACAGGAGAAAAAATAAAAACAAAAACAAAACTGTGGTATATTCATTCAATGAACTATTACTATGCAGTAAAAACAAACAGGCTACCAACCCACAAAGAGTGCATGAATTATTTGCATATTGATGAGGAAGACAAACCATTTTAAACTATATGACTTACGATTCCAATTACGTGACATTCTGGAAAAAGCAAAAATACACAGAGGTAAACCCATTAGTGGTCACTGTCCTTCAGTGGTGGTGGGCTTAGAGGTTGAATGTTAAAGCACAGGAGAATTTGGTGACAAAACTGCATTGTACAATACTGTGATAGTGAATACAAGACATTAAGTATCAAGACAAGTAGACCTTTATAGCACAGACTAAATCATATTATGTTCAAGTTTTGAAAACATAATTTAAGAAGTCAGAGGATATAGTTTAACGTAGAATGTGATTAAGGATCTAAATATATTAATCATGTATGAAACTTCACTGCAGCGTGACAGGAGTAATGTGTCCTTAGTAACTTCAGTAACTAAAGTGACTTTAGTAACGAGTGGAGTCTGTAAGGTCAAAGGCAGATGGAACCAACCTAAGCAATGTCTGTGGTTTATTCAGTATGGTCACTGTGAGCAGGAACGCCCAGCTAAACTGAGGCAGCCTGGTTCTGGGCATAGAAGACCCACCTGAGGATTGTTGCCAACATAGCAAAAAGAACAGGAGGGGAAGACTGAAGGCTGCTGATTCCCCAGGAGAAGCTCTGTTGCAGCTGGTTACACTGAAATGAACTCAGTTGTTCTTGTCTTCAGAGGAACACGGGTCCTTGTTGTCGCCAGGGATGGCTGCTGTTCTCTTCGGGAGAGCTCTGCTCTGCCTTGTCTTGAGCGTCCTATCCTGGTTCTAGTACAGATTCTTCAGCCTTTTAGTGCAGACACCAACTCACCCGGGACATTACCGTGGGCTTCCAGCCCTTGACTGGATCTTTTGGGTCTCCAGTGTTCAAATAGACATTTTGCAATCTCTTGCATTTGACTTGTGGGTGAATGTTGTAACTTGTAAATGTGCTGCATTAAATCTGCTCTCTTGCAAACCACTGACACTAGAAACCACTGACTAATGCAGTGTCCTTCAGTTGATGAATTATTTTCCATCAGAGTACCTGCAAACAATCCTGGAACCAATACACATGCGTTCTGTAATTGAACAATTAAGTAAATAGATGGCAGATGGTGTGAGCAGGTTTCTCACTGTTCAAGTAAGTGTTTACACAGAAGAGGCTAGAATGTTCCATGTGGTCCTAGAGTTAAAAACATAAATCAGTACAACTTAAGTTTATTTTAGATAGAGATAGCCACATATGGAAATATTTGTAGATATTTTACATACAGGGATAAATATGCATCCATCATGCCTTTATATGCAATGTCGCCTGACAAGGCCACAGCATCTCTTGGACACACTTATCACCCAGATTTGGTTTTCTAATTACCATTCTCCAATAGAAGTAACTATCCCTCCTTAGAAAAATGATTATTTCAAGACTTGAGGCTGGAAATTAAAAGATGAATCTGCTCATTTTGTAGTGGCAGAAGTTAAGGAAGTACTCAAAAGCAAAACTAAAAGAAACCACATCAGTGGGAGTATGTCAAATGGATAGATACAAGAGCCAACTAATAGCCAAAGTTAGAGTAGTTGGTGCAATGAAGTATTGGATTATACCTCAAAGTAAAAATATATGTCCACATTGATATAAATAATAAGAAAGAAGAGAAACAGCTCTGCAGAAATAATTGTCTATATTCTGCTCTCAAAGAGGGAGAGCATGCTTCCAAACTCCTTAGAATAAATGGCACATGGCAGTTTCCTATAGTAAAGGCAATAGGGACTAAAGGAAAGCACTACTTCAGCAAACTGATCAAGATCAACTTTAGCCATGATAAATCATATTGATAGTACCTACCCTTGATATAATGGGATAAAAATAGCACTTTTTCTTTGTGGTCTTCCTCCCTAATCCCATATCTCCTGTCTAATCATAAGAAAAGCATCACATTCTAGGAGAAGGGAATTTCAACAAATTTCTCTAACAGGACTCATCAAAACTGAGGGGGATCTGGGAGACTATCACAGCCAAGAGGAGCCCAAGATTGGTATGACAGTTAATGAAATGTGCTGTCTAGTATGAGAACCTGGAACAAAAACAACAAAAGGGTACTATGGAAATGCTATCGAAACCTGAATGCTATGGGCTTCAGTAAATAACTAGGTGCTTATGTGGGTTTATTAGGTATCACAACAATTGTACTAAATGCACTGTGCTAAAGAAGAAGCTTTCTAAACAGAGCGAACACTGGGGTAGAGTATATGGGATCTGAGCAGCAGACTGTAGAAGCCTACCAGGTGCAGATGTGGGCAGGGGCCAAGCCAGGCAGTAAGCCCTGCTCATTAAGAAGCTGCTTTGTTGACTTGCTCCTGCTGATACGTGATGTCTTTTTTGCTTTTAATGGTCGTGCCTCTTAAAGACTTGCAGTAGGACTTTTGGGACTTACAGACTTAAATCATCTGATTAGGATATTTGTTCCAAAGTGTGTCTTTTAAAGCAAGTGCCTAAAACTGGATAATTGCACTCAGCCACACAAGAAACAATGTAAAAGCTATTAAAAGACAAGTTCCCTGACATTCCTACAGCTTGCCTGAATCAGAATTTTCAGAAGTTCTCTTTTAAGCCACTGGATGTACACCAGAATCCCCAACGGAGATTTAAAAATGCTCATAACTGATTCCCACCTGAAGAGTCACACTTAAGGGATCTAGAGTATAATCTAGGTATTGGATTTTTTTTAAAGCTACAAAGGTCATAATATGCAAATACAATTAAGAACCACTTTTTCAACATCTTCCCCCTTTCAAAATTTTCTGTCATATACTTTGGGAAGAACTGCTATTAAAGAGTTATTAGAGTGCCATACCTAAACCAGGTGAACTTGAGTAATACACTCCAACAAGGTTGTGATTTACAAAAGCCTGGTGGACTCCCTGAATTTGAATATCAATGTTGAACTCTAGGTGACAGGATTTTTTTTTTTTTTCTGCTAGGACTTGAACTCAGGGCCCTGTGCTTTCGAGGCAAGCATTATAATCACACTGAGCTCAATCCCCAGCGTAGGTAACATGATTTAATCAAACGTGTTTCTCGTATTTCAGAAACCTGATTCACCTGATTCAAGTACCTTGCTTCTTTTAACCAAGCTCTCACAGATAATGGTTAATATAGCTTGCCATAATATAACAAGTCACCCATTGGCCATTTGCAGCTCTCTAATTCTGGTTTTAAATGACTCTTTCAGTCTGCTGTTCACTCAACTCAGCTACTGCTTTCCATTCTCTGGTTTTGTAGCCCAAAGCTTGTATTCACAACTCTAGTTCTTTTTGCTCGGGTGAAAAATTTAGAGCATTTGTGATTGCAAAGTCTCCACCTCTCTGACCTCAGACAAGACATCCCCATGTCCCTTTTCTCCTTACAATTTTGAGACTACTTTCAGGAATAAAAAGATATTATAGCAGTAATTTAAAGCTTAGATGAGTTGTGGGTTACAGTTCATTCACTCTTCTAGAAGAACTGGTATTTTTAGCATCATTTCACATTATGGAATGGAGGATTTCATCAGTACCAAACAGCAATAAGCATTTGGGAGAAGAGTATTTGAGTATTTAGGAAATTTATAAATTTTGGGAAATCTCCACACTTCTAGTTGTTGCAATGTCTTATCTCTGTATCTCTTTCCTGAAATCAAGTGTGTGTTAACCTGGCAGATGTCAACCAGACTAGTACATTGGATGGCAACCATTGAATTGTCACTCATATCCATACTCAATGCCAGTCAAAGCGATTGTGTCAATGAACAGACTGGCTGAATCCATCAGATGGTTAGTCATCCATTTGATTTATCACATAGATCTTTTATTATTCTATTAGGAACAGAAAGCCAAACATTAAAAGTAATAGGTCAAGTCCATGGAAAAAATTATAATTAGTAATTAGTAGTTGAATCTGATTCAAGAATTCATCCCAGCTAAAAAGCAGGTCTCAAGTTTTCTCACTACATACCACATGGCTTGTTCTCTCTCTCCTCTCTCCCTCCCTCCTTCTCTGTTTCTTAATTTATTGTGCACTTAGCATCCAATATATAGAGCCCTTTGAAGAACAAGTTTTTAAAAACAATGGAAACAAGAATAAATTAATGTGAGAAACAGTTAGTAACTTGGATTCAGAAAAAAAAAAAGACAAATATAGTTGCTAGTTCAACATTGAAGTATTTGGTCTCTTGCCATACATTTAAAGATGTGTATAGCTATGGTCTGGTACTCTAGAGAAGATACCATGATATTCATGAATTTTTTGCAGAATTAATTCTACCACTGGCACTTGTAATTACTATGTGGTGATCATCACATTTGCAAGCTTTGACTCTTGTGATCCAATTGTAAAATAAATAAATATGTTTGGCATATCTGCTAAGATGAATTTCATTAAAAACACACAGGCCACTCTGCATACATCTTTTCATTTATAATAAATTTTGCCAAATCTGCATCTAAAACTGGAAGTACCCATAGAACTTGCTAAGCTAGTGTATGTTAATCATTGTTAAGTATTCTCCATGTCAAAGCATTAGATTTTATTCTCTGATGTTTAATCAATTTATTCATAGAACATTTTAAGCATGGAATAGGGGAATAGAGGTGACATTGTTGGATGTCGTTTTTGAAATTGTGAAAGAGAAGTGAATAGGGCAGACAACTGACATTTAGACTTATTCCACAGGGAATAGGTCATCATCTAAGTATTATTAAGCATGAAAGTTGTAAGTTGAAATCCTACTTTAGTTCTCCACTTCTCAGCATAGAATTTTCAGAAAGAAAAATCATGAAAAGTCTGGTACAAATGATGATGTACACATGTTATAAAGTTTTGAAAAATTCTGCTTTTCCCCTAAAATGAGGTGCCTAACTTTCCAAAAATTATGAATAATTTTGGGCTCAGCATTCCCCTCCTGGGTAAATATGTAGCAGCCAACACTGCAGCCTTGTGGAAGCCATATGAGAGCAATTTAACACTTACTTATCAATCCAAGAGTTAAGTACAGGTTATAATCGATCTGTACCTTTCAGCACATTTCAGGATATTAGAATGCATCCCCACAGGGAATTCACTTTATACAGGATACCTGGTTTTTCAGAAGTTGTGTGGTATTATTCCATCTTGGCATGAAGTGCAAAAAAAGGGAGAGGTGATTGTGAGGATAGATTTGTTTCGATTATTATAGATTATCTGAATGTCTCTACATTGGAGAATACCACACAGATAAAATAATTTCACAATTCATGATCAAGTGTAAAAGGAGGAGGCAATTTATGTGACATTCACATATGTCCTCAAATTTTGGAATTCTCTTTTATTGTAATTACACACATAGCTACAGATACACATGAAAAATAATAGCATTAGAAAGATCATATCCACCATACAATCTATATCATTTTCATTCAGAAGATGACATCTCGTGTACTGTACCATGAATTCATATTTTCAGAAACGCTTCATTTTGATTTTCCTTGTTTGATAGTTTGTTTAGGTCTTTCTCCAATTTTTAAACTATTTTGTCTTTTTCAAATATTAGGAGATATGGGCATCTTCTGGTTAGGGAAAGGGTCAAGATGAATCAGTGATGCTTATCAAGATGAGGGAGGGCCACAGATAAAAGCATTTAAGAGGTGTCCCATGCAGAGCTGCCTATGAAACTGCAGTGCCTGTAAAGGATTTGTGAGAAGTCGCCCGATCCTGACAGCTGGGACCAGTACCCAGTCTGGGTCATTGGACGGGGAGACACAATAACTGGGGATGGAAAATAGCCCGGAAGAGCATTTGTTTTTGTTAGGTATCGTCGACAAGTATTAGCAAATGTGATCAATCCAGAAGCTTTGATCCCAACAGTTCTGGTTTTGACTTGGTACCACAGTTGGTTTCTGTTTTATGAGCCCCCAAATGGGTAAACTGGTAAACTGAGGCACGGATATAAAACCCTGTAAGATAAGACAACTTTAGGCATCAAATTTCCTGCAGATCTTGGTGAAATGCACATTTTTATTCAATATATATGGAGTAGAACTGAGATTCTAAGTGAAAATTTTCTAATCTGAAATCCCTTATGTAGTGGGTAACAAGACTCTAAGAAGATAAATGTCCTTTTCACAGATTAGGTAATCATTAAGCACTGGTACATTTAGAAATACTCATTTCCCTGAGCAACTTAAAACTGGAACCTCTATATTGTCTTTTTTATTAGTTACCTTATTAGTCACTCTATTAATCACTCTGTAGATTAAAACCTATGAAGCTTATTATCTATTATAGTTACTCTGAAAACTATGAAGTTAGAGACCATAGCTTAGATAATTTTCCTTCCTGTATAGAGTAAAAGGACTATAAATATATACTTAAATAAATGGATAACTTACCTAAACTCAAGTCATCAAATCACTTTTTGAATTTCTAAAGAAAATTATAAAGCTTTGTAAATATTTATTTGATTTCAATTTATTCAAAGATGAGGAAAAATAATATTTATAGATACCATAGTCTATAGATCTGTACACATATTATTTTCATATATAATATTCCCAGTGAGCTTATAAGTGTTTACTTATTTTGCTAGTGAAGGAACTGGAGATTAAGATACTGACCAGAGACCGGATAACTGAGTGATATCTATCAGGAAAGTCTTATTAAATCTCTTTAATTCAGAATTTTGATGATGCACTCAAGTGTCGATGAATAACCAATTTCTGGTAAGAGCTTTAATGGCAGATGAAAGGCAGAATGAGGATTTTGGGGAAAAATCTTATTTAGAACTAAGACATATGTCACATCAGGCTGCATAGGACTGTAATATTCCTGATCCCTATTCTGAGTCTTGTAAATGGTCTCTTACATGGCAGGAGTACCTTTTGCTGAGCACTAAGATATTATTTTTAAGATATATTTGCAGAGGTATATCCCCAAGATGTATTTGCAGAGGTAATCCTGTGAAATGTCGTGGGTCCTTCCCCACCATTCATTTATGTAACACAGTCAGGAGATGCAATTGCTAAAGATATAAGTTGTATTTTGTGATTTAACTATTTGGCTTCATCATTACAAGCTATGTTTAAATCATCAGAACCGTTCTTTATTTCCTCCAATGTTTCTTCTCCTAGGAAAGGTCTCATATCATCTTGTCTATTCTAAAATTCTTTTATTTCATTATTTTTTTTATCATTTATTAGAACTCAGCTATTTTTTTTTAGTTACTTGAGGAAGCCATTCCTGGTTCTCTATACTAAGGAAAGCCCTATAAAAATCCTGTAGTTTAGCTTTATAGTTTCTTCACAGTTATAATTAGGATTCTGATTGCTTAAGAAATTTCCTAAAGAAAACTCAGACTTAAGTGGCTACTTTTATTAATATTTTATTTTTCTTAAAATGCATTCCCTTTAATGTGAAAATAGTCCTTAAAGCAGCAGTTACATACTAGGGGTCCATGGTCAGAAGCACCCTAAAGACTTATTGGCAGGCAGCTCATATAATGTTAAAAATGTAATTAGTTGCCTGCTAGGTAAATAACTGAAGACTTTTCATAATAGTAATTATTTCCTCTCTCGTATTTCAGA
This sequence comes from Hystrix cristata, assembly GCA_004026905.1. Lineage (NCBI taxonomy): Eukaryota > Metazoa > Chordata > Mammalia > Rodentia > Hystricidae > Hystrix > Hystrix cristata. Next base: position 45,512 of record PVJO010001895.1, read on the forward strand.
AAATCTAGCACAACTAGTGTCCACTTTCCTGAATGGCAGTGACACATGTTGAGTGAAATAAACCACACTCACAAGCCTGAATACTGTATGGTATCTCTCGTTTGAGTGAGGCAAAATACAAACAAAAGAAAATGGTAAACAATGGATGCAAATAGACAAGTGCTTCTTAAACTTGAGTTTTCATATGTGTCCCAAGGGATTTTGTTTAATGCAGCTTCTGATTCAGTAGGTGGAGTTGGAGGATTTGGAACATCTACACTGTTGATAAGCTCCCAAGTAATGCTGTAGTTATTGATACAGAGATGACACATTGACTAGAAAGGCAGAATTAGTATGCCTGGGTGAAAAGGAGGCTATAAAGTATCACATACAGAACAGATTAATCCTAGTACTAGGCAAAATAATAAAGTTGGACCTGAGGCTCCATGTCCTGACTCTGCGAGATAAGCCTGAAGAATGCGCTAGACCACAAGGCTGAACTCAGTGAAAGCAATCGTGAAGCGAATGGGAAAGAAGGAGGAGAGGGACATGGGACAGAAGGAGGCAGACGGCTGTGTCCTAAGGCACTGATGGTAGATTCAGCATGGTCCACAGAAGCTCATCTTTTCAAGAAAATAGATTGATCCAGTAAGTAGTTGGACTTTTGAGAGTATGACCATTTTGACAACATTGATTCTGCCTCTCCAGGAGCAACGGACATCTTTCCATTTTCTGATGTCCTCTTCAATCTCCCTTTTCAGAGTACTGTATTTTTCTCTGTAGAGGTCTTTCACTTCTTTAGTTAGGTTAATTCTTAGGTGTTTCATTTTTCTTGAAACCTCTATGAATGGTATTATTTTCATAATTTCTTTCTCATCCCATTTGTTGCTGGTGTACACAAATGCTAATGATTTTTGTGTGTTGACTTTGTGTCCTGCCACATTGCTGAAGTGCATTATTAATTCTAAGAGTTTTTTTGGTGGAGTTGTTTGGGTCTTCTATGTAGACTATCATTGTCATCTGCAAATAATGGTAATTTGAGTTTTGTCTTCCTCTATGTATCCCTTTTCTTTCTTTGTCTTGCCTAATTGCTCTGGCTAATTTTTCAAATACTACATTGAATAGAAGAGAGGATAGTGGACATTCTTGTGGTGTTCCTGCTTTTAGGGGAAATGCTTTTAATTTTTCCCCAATTACTGTAATGCTAGCTATTGATTCATCATATCTAGCTTTTATTGTATTCAGGTATGGTCCTTCTATACCTGTTTACTTTAGTGCTTTTATCATAAATGGGGTGTTGGATTTTGTCAAAAGTCTTTTCTGCACCTTTGATATGATCATAAAGTCTTTGGTGAGGCAACGTCCTTAAAGCTTTTGTAGAATTCAACAGTGAATCCGTCAGGTCCTGGGGCTTTTTAGTTGGTAGATTCTTTATTACTGTGTTGATTTAATTGCTTGTTATTTGGCTTGTTAAGCATATTTCTGTCTTCTTGGGTTAACTCAGGTAGTTTGTATGTGTCTAGGAATCTGTCCATTTCTTCAAAAGTTGCTAATTTGTTGAAATGCAATTTTTCAGAGTACTTACTATCTTCTGGATTTCCACAGTGTCTGTTATGATTTTACCCGTGTCATTTCTAATTGCATTAATATGTCTTTTTTTTTTTTCTTCTTTCTCTTGGTAAGTCTGAGCTAGGGGCTTTTCTATTTTATTTATTCTTTCAAAGAACCATTTCTTGAATTAATTGATATTTTAAACTTTTTTTTTTAGTCTCACTTTCATTGATATCTGCTCTCAGCTCATAATTGTGCTCTTTAAATTTGGTTTGGGGCTGGTTTGCTGTTGTTTCTAGTATTTTAAGAGTTCTCATATGGTTGTCTATTTGAACTTGCTTTGTTTTCCTCATGTGAGCCTTGAGTGTGATGAATTTTCCCCTTAGATCTGCTTGCATAACATCTCAAAGGTTTTGAGGACTTGTACCATCATTGTCATGAAGTGCAAACATGTACTAAATATTTCATATCATGTTGGAAAAGACCATATATATACAACAGGTAAGATCATATCAACAATTTACAACTACTCTGAGAAACAGAGAAAGAATATGTATAAAATAATTGTTTTTAATACAAAAAACAAAGAAACAAAAATAATCTTGAATTTAATACTTGATAGTCTATCATGCATTGTTGATAATGAGAGAAACATAAATGTTGAAATAAGTAAGAATACACACACAAGCAAAATGTTCAAGAAGTGACTGAAAAATAAAATAACATCTGTAGTTTATTTCAGAACATTTCCCAATGTTTCATTCTCTAGAGAGTAATGAAGTGTTTTATGGCAATAATTGCTAGAATCTTCAAAGAGCTAATCCATGTCTCACCCCCATTAACTTTCTCTTTTATCGCTGCCTATCTCTTCCCCAAATTTATTAATGGCCTTCACCCAGAGCATGTGCAGAAACCAGTCTTGTTAGAGACAAGCAATGTAACAGGTTTAGCCTTTCACTGAATAGAATTCGGAACTTGGCTATCTATCCTACTTGCTTCTAAAGATGAGAATAGATTCTCTTACACAATGACCAATAAACGTGTTGAAAAGACAAGAGAAATAAGAAATGGAAGGAAAAAATGGAAACAAAGCTTTTGTAAATAAGGAAGGAGGAGGGGATGAAAGGAGTGGAGGGTAATGGGAAAAAAAGAAGCAACAAGATATATCATGTACAGGTACAAATCCCCTATGATGAATGTTATCATTATGTACATCTAAAATGTACCATTAAAATAAAATAAAATTTAAAAAAAGGAAAACAAAACATAAAATAAAGAAAGAACAAGTAAATGAGGAAATCATTTTTCCATCACCATTTTATCTTGAGTATCAGCGGATACTTTGCTTCCCATTAGACAGCGTTCTCCGATGCCCCAGCAGTGAGTTCCAACTACCACGCTGGTCCCAAATAAAGCATGAAAATTAAGCTCAAACAAGTTGAATAACCAACTGTGGGATCATCTTCCCCGTTCACCTTCACCATAGGCATTATCTTCAAAAGCTTGGTCAATTTATTTACAACTTTTTCTTCCAATCTGATGGCAAAAATATATTTTTCTTTTGCTTATTTCTTTTTATCCTGGTTTACATAGTGCTTTCAAAGCTAATCTACTGATCTTATGAAAAACCTGAGGCTTGGAAGAGCCCTTAAGTTAAATTATATCGCAGAGTATCCACAGATTTTAAAATGATCAGAATCTACATTGGAAGGCTCGACGTGGAAGCAGTATCTGCTTTTTTTTTTTTCTCCTGAATGACTAATTAATTTTGTTTCAAAGAATCCATTCTGAGAGACAGCTGAGAAAGCGTGAAGAATTCTCTGTAAAGCAAATGAAGGAGAACTTGAAAAAGAAGCTGCTGTAATTAAATCATTAGCCACTTTTTAAGAAACTCATCCAGTGTAGAAATTATAGTCCTAACTCCCTTATTAAGGTAGAATTATGGGCAACCAGTAAAATACCTGAATGGAAGTAACTAATAGTTCCTCTTCCAGCTCTAACTTTGCATGCCAAGTGTTGGGCGAGTGTTAAATATGTGTCTAGGTGTCTATGGATCTGGGGCTTTCAGGTTTCTTGAATGAAATGAACCAATTAAAAATCATAAATGAAAAAGAACAAAAACATATCAAAAATGTTATACAAGGAGAATTAAATATATTAATTTGAAAATTGTATTCGGTATTTTTAAGTGCCAAAGAACATACATGAAGTGAGGGAGATATATAGAAGTAAGACGCATATGCTTGTCGTTTGTTTTCAGGGATGCTGCTTTTCTCTTTCTGGAATATTCAAGCTCTTTGGGATGCTACTTACTGAATCTCTCTACAGAAGACAAGCCAAAGTTCCCAACGCTGCCATTTATTCAATGATCATTTATTTCCCAGTTTGTCTACCCTCTCCATTTCTGTGTTATCAGTGTTGAGTAAATTGTCCTACAGCACCAATCTGTCATTCACTGAAGCCAACTCACCCCACAGACCTTTACAGGGAATAGCAGTAGCGCTCAAGAATGTAATTTGCAAAATGGCATCCTAGAATCCTGAAATCTTTCATTCACTTCATATGAGAAGTCATTTCTCTGAAAGTGGCTTTGTCATCATTGCCTTGTGGCATAGGGCCAAGGGAGGTGGCTTAGCTAGTTGAGGTCACTTGGCAAGTCTGCTCACAGTCACTGACCAGGGTGAGACTCATCCCAGTGACTGTATCTTCAACTGGCAAAATAAAGACATCAACCTCTGTAGGCTATGATTTATCAAGTCACATTTCCTGTATGGAGTTCTATAGTAAGAGGAAAATTTGAATTTTGTCAATGTTCAAGTAAACTACCATGGGATATTGTATAAATATTGAGCAAATAATTGATTCATTAAGTCATTTATTTCTTAAACTAAATTTATAAAAAAGCTGTAGTACTGCATCCAATATAAAGGCAGAAATTTATGAATAATTAATAAGATTTTTGCTTGTCAGGAATTGAAAAGTTTAAATGAATATTTGGAAAGAAATGTAAAACAATTTCTATGAAACTACTTATAGGTCAGAGAGGATACATAGCCACAAATTTTTAAATGTATGTTTAAAGGAACATTTGGGAAAATCAAGTTACAAAATAGGAAATGGTGAGGAAGATACACTAGCAGAGGGAATGACCTTTATCAAGACTTGTAAATCTATTAGAGCAGTTAAAATATGAGCGAGAATAAGAAAAGACCTCTGTCTAGCATGATATCTTCAGTTCCACATAGGAAAAGCATGATCAATATGAATAAAGGTGGTAGAGAAAAAGCTACTTAGATAGAAGTTAGACAAATCTTGATATGTCTGTACAACTGACCATTGGAGAAAGTTATTTAGCATCCATAAACTTCAGTTTCCATAAGCTTCTAATAGTGATGTCATTATGAGGATTAATAAAATAATAGATTTTGAGTTCTGTGTCCATAGTAGATCCCAGGAAAAATCTTAGGACCTTTCCTGATTTCCTTTAAAGCAGAGGGGTTGTTACTACCTAATTCAGAGGCAATAATAACTGCAAAGTCTGTCAAAATATTCTTACTACTTTTGGTCTCAGAAACCAAATATTATACTGGATTTTGAGCTGAACTCACCAAGGGGATTTTCTCTTTCTCCCTTAATAACAACTTATATTTTTATGAATCCAGTCATATATTTCCTGCCTTTGTATTGGTAGATCACTAATGTGACAAGGCATATTGGAGCCTGTGGCAGAAGGAAAAATCAAGTACACAGATTGTGTCTCTTATTAAAAATCTTATTCATCGTTCATTGTAATTTTTGCAGTAATTTAGATTTTTTAAAAATGTGTTACATATTTATTTTGATTATGTATTCTTTGGTGTCTCCTTAAATTGTGCACTTTGAGTATGTATTTCACCCACCTTACCCTGCCCTCTGTGGGAGATGCTTTTAGATGGAGATTCAGAAATTTGTTTCTGTGCCACTTTGTAAAAAATTTCATGGTGAATGTCATCACCATATATTCTGTTAAACTATAGACAATGATTAGGTGAGAAGGATCCCCAGCAGACTGGGTGTGGGGTCAGTTTATTCCAACCAAGGCAACGGGATCCCCTGAGCGCTTGCCCCGCCCTGTGACTATCTTACAGGGTCCTCAGTGGCCTGTATCCCTGTGATTGAAGGCTGCTTCCACGTGTGTAGCATGAAGTTGGAGCCTCTGGAATCTGTGCTTTTTTTCCTTTTGTTAATAACACTCCTGCTGCTTTATGTTTTTCTGTTGACAAATTTATGACTCATTGAACCCTCATAGCACTATAGGCATTAGAATATTTGTTTTGTTTTTTTCCTCCATCTTGTATAATTAAAGGAACTAAGATGAATTTATCACTAATGTTTTACAGATGAGCAATCTGAAGCTTTTAAACCTCAACCAACTTGTTCAAAGTCTACTATTCGAAGTAAGTTTCAAGTATGATTGCCTTCCTCGGGGAACAGAAAAGGGAAACAGTAAGTCAAATTCAAATTGGGGATCTGAGCTCCGGGATTGCATTGGAATTACACTAGAAGTTACCATGATCATAGTTGAGAGAGTGATAATCAGCATAACAGTAGACGTGACACCATGATTGAAGTCACACAGCACTGGAAATAAAGCAATAACAATATTTCTAAAAGAAGTCATCATGTTAAGTACTGGGAATAGAGAAAAGATATGAAGTCAGTTTATTATTGTGGAAGAGAAAAAAGTGACCAGACTCTGGGGAAATCTCAAGCTCGTATTGCTGGAGTTTGGGACAGAGAATACTATGATTAGTCTAGAAAAGTAAGATGTAGGCTATTATTCAGGTAAATTTGGTAAGCACCATGCTGATTAAAACCCAAATGGGGAGAAAGACATAGCTATGAGGGATAAACAAACTATCCTGGTTTACCTGCACCTGAGAAAGTTTCTCCCAATACAGTCATGCAGAACTAAAACTAGAACGCTTCAGGAAAACTTGAATACCAGGAAAGCCAGAGTGTTGGTTACTATATAGAGTGAATAAATACTCTATAGTATTTATTTATAGGTCCAGTCTTAGCAATAAATACACAGAGTCACTGAACTGGATCAAGAAAAAAAAAAAGGTCAAACAATGGGTATGCTAGATTTAGAATGGAAGGTAGCTAAGTAAGGAAGTGAGATGGGCTAAATTCAGAGATGAAAGTGTACTCAAGAGAGGGGAATGACTTGGTCATTCAAAAACATTAGACTAGATAGTACATGTGCAGACTGGTACATGGTAAATGATAATAAATTCCAGAACTGAGAATCGGGAGTTACAGGGATTTAGGAAGGGTAGAGCACTAACAATTACAGTGAGATAACACGGGTAGCATTAAAAACTAAGATGTTAAACATGATTGGATTGTCCTTAAGAAGACTTGGAAGAAAACAGAAAGATAGCTATCAAAAGACACAGGGGATGCATGAAGTAGACAGAGTATATTCCAGATACATCCTTCGCTTGAATAGAATCTGAAGATAGAATAGAGTTGTAGAAGATAGCATCTGAATTAACATAGAGGTGGATTTCTAAGGTCAAGGTAAATGTTTCAGATTTGATTCATTAAATATCAGTGAACAGCCTAAGATTTTCATCAGGGAATTAGGTAATGAATCTGACCCGTGCTTTAGAGGAAGCGCAGATGATAGTGAACAGAGAGACACTGTCAGGTGTGAAGATAACTGCACAGAAACAAGAAGAGATGAAGCTTTAGGGGATGAGAGGAGGATGGAAAGAATGAGATAGTGAAAATATCAGAATTTAAGGCAGTGTGACCTATTGGGATAAGCTTGGATTTTCTTTTTTTATCTTTTCTCCTTTTTGATTTTTAAAATCCAGGTTCTCGCTGTTTAGTTCAGGGTGCCCTTGAACTCATTATGTGGTGCAGGCTGGCCTCAAACTCAGGGCAATTCTCCGTGCTTCAGCCTCTCAAGTGCTGGGATTACAAATATGCACCACCATGCCTGGCAACCGCAGGTTTTCAACAAGATCAGACTTCACTAATTTCTCTGATCTCAGGTCTGCTAGCCTACTAACAGTATGGCCTCAGGAAAGAGTTTCAATCTTTCCAACCTTTGGATTCTCAAATGCAAAAATGAGGATATTATTAAGCATGTCAGAGATCCACTGTAAATTATCTTGTATGACAGCAGATATAAAGTTCATATTACATTGCCCAGCACTTAGAACTTTAATAAATGATGACTATGATACGATAAATGAACAGAAATTAGCCACTGATTACAGATGAGAGATGGCAAAGTGTCAAAAATACCCTCACAATTTTTAGTAAAGTTTTGAAGGGGTTCTCTAAAAGTTCCTTATATAGCTGGAGGGGTTCTAGGTCTGAGGCTATAAACAAGTAAGAGCAAGGGATTATAGGTTTTGTTTAATGAAATTCATAAAAAAAATACTAGAATAAGTTTTGGAATGTTCCAACCTGTTCTACTGGAGGAGAAGTGCTTTAGTCTGTAATGGAACCCCGTGGATTCTGTTCCTCCATCAGATTTGTGAACTGATTCTTCTATGTGGTGATTGGGATTTGCATGTTAAGGTGTAAAGTGGGACCAAGATTTTTCCAGGCGCAGCCACCTGGCACCTAGTTGTAAAAATGTCTTGAATGACGACAACTTACAAGACTTAATGAACCAGGTTAAGTGAAAAATAAACCTAAAATGAGTGCAGAACCATTCCCAAGAAAAGGAGTTCATTTTGCATGCCACATTGGTCCTATGAAGATGATTTTTAAAAAGGCAAACTGAGAACATTCTCTACTCCCTGTGCAGCCCACAGTAAGACTGGAAAATATCAGTGCTCACATTGGAATTTCCATAATGACTGGAGAATATATGTCCATATGGCTAGGGAATGCCCTCAGCCAATAACTCTTAAAAGGAAATTATAAGCGCACTAAGGGGCATCATTAACAATGATATTCTCTTAACCTTACGGCAATGTATTTCAGTTTATGGAAGTAATACCGACATTTACAGACCTTTGGGGAAAGTGCTGAACGTGGGTTTAATCGTCATGGTTAGACATGTGAGTGTCCAGGCTGGCAGACTGTTTTTGAAAGTGTACTTGATTCAGGTTCCACAACTGTTGGATAAATAGACCTGCCTGGAATATTCATGCTCTTGTGTACATGTACCTATCTAGAGAAGAAAATGAAAGGTTCTGTTGTAAGAATTCATTATCAGTATGAGTATATTAAGAAAATCAAATTATTGCCTGCTAGCATAAAATCAATTGTGCTTTGCTAGGGAAAGTTAAATTCACAGAACAATCCCGAAGACATTCGCAGCACTGTAGGCACTTATTGGCTCGAATGGCTTGAGCTAACACATTGTATTAAAGGTAGATATGATTCAATCATTCGCCGGTAAGTAACACTCCCTTCCCTCCCTCAGTGTGTGAAACAGTTGCCTTAGCAACACAGGTGCCCCACGGATTCATCCTGCATGGTGTTTTTTCTTTTCCTCTGTTTTGATTTGCTCTCCAATGTATAAAATAAAAAGAGAGACTTTAAGAAATGCTTTGACAACATTAACCCAAAATAGGTTCTAGGAAAAGGAAATTTCTGACACAGCCTTTCCCAAATACCATGCACTTGGTCATGTCGTTCACCCAGTCGGGAGTGTCCTCCGAGCTTCATCCCCTGCCATTCATCAGAGTTTTAGTTAACTCATTTAACTGACTCCTTGGTGAAGTTTCCTTGTCATCATATTGACTCAAATCTCTTCTGTCCTGAAGTTAAACAGACTATATATTGGTCATTCACACGGTTGCCCTGATCTGTGATTGTGTGATGATGCTGAATTGTCAGGGCGGTAAAAGAAATAAACACAGAATACGATGAGAATCCAGAGTAAATCTTGACTTTGTAGACTTAAACTGTGCACTGTCCCTTAAAGACCGAAAGAAAGGATAGCCCTGGTAAAAACACCCTGTTATTTCATGGGAGTAAACAATGATCATTTGCATAGTTTCCTTTGCCAACAGAAATTGGATCTAATAATTTGAATATAAATTATTACTGGAAAGGGATTATGGCAACTGGATTTCACCCATACTTGCTACCTATGCAGACTGAAATAACTGGCTAATTTATAGTCCATTTATGCACTGTATAGCACTTATCCTCAACAATGACACAGGATAGGTGATATTTTAGCACAAATTTGTCCCCTTTCTGTGATTACTTCTTTCCCAAAACTGCCTCTAGTCTCTCAGAGTTTTTCAGTGTGGCAATTTCCTACACATTTTCCCATCCTAAGATCCGTACTAACCAGGGCCTTTCCCACCAGTGCTTGCTCAGTGACAGTGCTGTCTCCAGCAATTAATTTTCATCAGAGAAGTGGGTCCTTTGCTACTAATGCTCAGTGCATTCTATTTCAGACATTATGATTTTATAGTTCATAAAATGTATTTCATAAAATTTCATACATTTTATATTTCATAAAATATATTTCATAAGTATGTTTTGGCAACACTGTCAGATGTTGTGGAGGGTTTGTGAACAAACAACGTTTTCCTGTACACCAGATTATACAAGAAAATCAGACTTCTTTGTCACCGAGTTCTGTTTTATATGGTTAACCTCCTTGTGAATGTGAGGACATACCAGCTGTTGAAGGCGAACTATTTCTAGGCAAATGGAAATTTGCATTTGTCTGAGTTTTGTTTGGTTTGCTTTGGTTTTCCTCTAGAACGTGCTGCTTTCTCTCACCACAAAAGGTGTTTCTCTTCCCTGGAGCCTGCACGCCTCTCAGGGCACTGTGACTGGGGATGTGCGCAGATTCAGATAACCCAGAGGCAGGAAGTGGAGGTCTTTATGTGCTTTCCATTTGTTCACTCATAAATGTAGTTTTGCACTGTTTTGCAGACATGATAATATCCACATGTCTTCGCAAGTCCCCTTGTGATTCACAAACATTAACATGGATCTGCTCTAGAGAGCAGAACGCTTTAGATAAATCAGCATATAAAACAGAATTTTTGTGAAGATCGCTTTTTCAGTCCCCCTCCCCCCCAAAAAAGAAGTAAAGTGCATGTAGGGACATGCTACACATTAAGTCTCTCTGAATGCTTAAGTTTAAACTCCTTGTTGAATTTGTCAAGCTATGTCCCCAATGGTCATTTTTCATTTAAGAACGATCCACAGAATCATTACTAGGATTCTCTTCTACAACACTGCTTCATTTTTCTTCTACTTCTTGCTGTGTGTGAATCTTACTTAGATCAATGGGAGTGTAAAGTATCTCACTGTCACTTGTCTTTGCATCCCACTCTACATAGTAATGTGTTTGTAACACCAAAATGTGATGTCACTGCTTGGCTCACAAAAGGTTGATGATGCTATAAAATTACTGTTATGAAGCCTACATTAATGTTCATGTTCCTAAGAATGCAAGAGGTGCCGCTGGTCAGGTAAAGTGCTGAAACATTTGATCTTGGAAATCATCTGAGTGCAGTCAGTTCCTTTCCCATCATCTTATGACATTTTCACTTGATGAAGTAGAAAGATTTAGTTCATAGCTAGTATATCTTTAATATCTCACTGCCACTTACTGAGTCTCTATGTCAGAGTGTCCTCATGCTTAAAAAGGGACAATGAAAGCTTTTACTTTACTTAGTTCTTATTAAGAACAATTGTGGTATTGGACACATATAAACAGTCTCTTTCACATGATGAATGCTCAAGTTCTATTACCTTTTATTGATATCATTAATATTTTCTAAGAGAATGAGGAAAGAAGCCTTTAGACTGAAAACCTTAGGTTGGCAAGCTGGAGTTCACAGCTGCTGGAGTTCAAAATCGTGTTTTCGTTTGGTTTACCTTATGGTTGTCTTAAAGCATGTTCTTGTTTGAGAATGTGCTTAGTGTTTTCTCTATGCATAAGTGTATTCAAGTAAAATCAAGTCAATATAAATAAAATATTAAATTATATTTTGGTTTGTGTACAAATGTAAAGACGTTGAAAGAGATGAATGACGTACAGTCGGGGCTATGTGAGAAGCGACGTGCTTGTTACTCCGCATCCTCTTGTCTCATATCCTCCCTCCCTGTTGCCACAGCTCGGCCTCTGTTAATCATGCTCTGCTCTTGCTCTCTCCCTCATAAATTGGTTTCTTTTCTCCAAGAAACCATCTCTAATCACCCTGCCCTATAGTTGTCTTTATTTTTTTTTTCCAAATCATTTTTTTCTTAGAGTATTTTGTGGTCAAACAGCACCGCGGTCCATTTTGATTCTCCTCCTTGCTGGATGTATAGACATGGAAGAGATGCTTTACTTCTCAATTTCTTCATCCTTAGTATGAAGAAACTACAAACAGGCTGTTTGAAATTTAGTTTCAGTGTTACATTTGATAAAATATATGAGGCACTTAAAATATCTTCTCAAACTAAATGACTCAAAGGTATGAGGGCTAACACATTTATTTTAGAATGGTGTCAATTTTTATTTTCTTCCCCTCCCTCCTTCTCCTTCTTCTCCTACCCCAATCTTCCTTTCCATCTTGACTTCTTCAACTTTGATTTGAGCAACTTTCTGGTTGAGGATCTTTTCTACCTACTACATACTTAAAAACAGTGCTCTGTCTCCAAACTCTCATGAACAGCATATTTATTCATTTCAATTTTGTCTATTGAAGTTTTCATTTATTTCTCCTATTAAAATTTTGAGCTTCATTACAATAAATAACATTTAAAATAAGACCACTTAAATTTAAATGTTAAGTTCAAATATTATATGGAGCGAATGGAATGTAAATATGCCAAATATCTCAGCTAACAGACTTACTGTAATTGAACATAAATTCAGCTGAACGGACTTGGCAGCCTGAGCAGAAGAGGACTGGTGACAGATTATAAGGAGTCTGACGAGAATTTTTCTGATGAGTGTTTTCTGAGTGAGGCTAGATCTGCCCCAGCTCCTAAAGTCTAAAAGTCTCCTTCAACAAGCTGAATCAGGAAGAACTGATTTTCATGTCTACTTCCTCAGGTGTTTTCTGTTGAGAGAAACTTGTCATATAAGCACGGTGGATATTCATTAAGTATTACTAAATCAGACTAGATGTTTTATAAAATATTTCTCTAGTTTGCCACTGTTTTGTGTCTTCTTATAAAATATTAAATTCTAATTTGAAAGTTGATACGCAATCCACCAAATGACCAAACTAAATGCATAAGGTTGTATTTGGAGCTGAGGGATTATTTTTGGATAGCTGGTGTATCAACAAACTAATTCTGTCCATTCATTTAGTATTTTACAGTGTATAAAGTACTTTAGAATACATTATCACTTTTAGAAACACAGAAGAAATGTGGTGAAAAGAGCTCTAAGCTGCAAGTTAAACAGTTCACATTCCACTCTGCCCACGAGAACAGTAAACTGCTCCCTCTATTTCCGGTTGCTTCTCTTTCCTGCCTCATCCTTCAATGACTCTGACAACGGCATCTCCAAGTCAGTACAAATTTCAATATTGAACTTGTTAATATTTTTATGACTAGAAATAAATGGCGGCACAATCAGTTATAGAAAAAGAAAAAAAGTCAGTAGACAATCATAAAATCCAAAATTACGTCTTATTTCTCTGAGGTTTTATTTTTTAATTTTTTAAACCAATATATAGTCTACTATAAACAGAGTCGTGGGATCCTTGTGTCATCTGATCTCTCTGCTCACCTCACATCTTGTAACTGTATTTTTCTGCATTCCTGGAGCAAGTGGGAAATTTTCACAAAGCTCAATAGCCATCATAAGAAAACAAAACAAAACAAAACCAAAAAACGATGAATCTCTGGTCGTTCAGATAATATAGATGACCATATATGTTAGATAGCTTTCCATTATTATACAACTACCTGATAAATTCAACTTCTAAAGCAGGAAGGTCCGTTTGGAGGTTTTGGAGGTCTTGAGTCCATGACTTGTTTTCCCCTTTGCTTTGGACCTGTGATGGTATAATATATCACAGCAGAAGTGCATGGTGAAGGGGCCCATTCACCTCATGACGGGGTGTGAAACAGAGAAAGGGACCAAAGTCCTGCAATCCTCTTTGAGGATGTACCTCCAGTGACCTAATTTTCACCATGGGCTCCATACCTGAAAGTTACCATCAACTCTCAACAGTGCCCTACTGGGGACTGAGCCTTCACTACATGACCTTTTAAAGAACATTTCAGATCCAAACTGTGGCACCTCTTTTTACGTCATTGCAGTGTCCTAACTTACTTGTTTCTGTTGGATTTTCTGTGTCACCAATTATAACGTCCCCTTTTCCCCCATTGTGGTTTATACCTAGAAGTTCCCCAAGGACCACCCTCACAAGCTCACAGGTGGAGCTATTTTGCAAGGTAATTGAATCATGGAGGTGATGGAGCTAAATCGCTGTTAGGAGGTGAGATCTGTTCAAAAGAGATGGTTTACCGAGGGTGTGAACTGGAAGGGTATATCTCCCTCCCTGGCTTCTCTTTTTGGCTCTCTGCTTCCTGAAAATCATGACAAGAGCAGTTATTGTTCCACAGTACCTGTCTGTTATGCTGGTCTCCCTTTGAGCCAGTAGTCTACAGACTGAAAACGTGAGTCAGAATAAGCCTCTCTCCCTTTAAGATGTGGGCATTGGGTATGCGTCCCAGGGATGAAAATGTGACTTCAGCCTTCAAATTTTGGAAAACCACATAGCAACCAAGGCAAAAGATGTGAATGTGAGAAAGGTTTTAGGCTGAGAACAAGTGTTATTTTAATATTGCTTTTTCACTGAGGTAGCCCCATTTCGGTTAATTTCGTCAGAGTTTCTAGTCATTAAAAATCAAATGGACTAATGAAAGACCCCTACATTGCATCACAGGAAGAAAATAGTTTCTCTCACACCTAATTCCAAGAGGATATTTTTAAATTTTAGAAGTCAAGTATATAGAATTAATTCTAAGATTCTTAACAAGACATACTATGTTACTAGGTACCTGAGGTTAGCTTGATATATCTACATTTAGCTTATTTTTATCTTCCTCTCAAATCCTCACTCTCATTCATTTGTGACACTTAATTTCCTAAGCACCAATTCATTCCATTGGATGTTTGTAAAACATGCAGTGTTCATTTTTGTTTAATTTACATGGAGAGCTTTATGCTATGAAATTTTTCTTCTTGAACAGAGGGCATGGTGTCAGATGACTAAAATTCCAGTTACTCAGGACGCTGAGGTGGGAATATCTGGAGTTCAAAGCCATCCTGGGAAACTTAGACATCCTCACTAAGTGAATAAATAAATAAAAACAGAAAGCAAAAGAAAAGAAAAAAAAAAGCTAACATTTCTTTTAGCATTAAAACCTTTTTAAAAAGACATATCCATGCTTTCCTATGTCTGCTAGTCTCTAACTTATTTTTGCTGCTTCATAAAATTCCATCCTATTTTCTGTTCTGGAAGGAAATAGACATCTAGGTTACTCCCAAATGCTTGCTGTATGAGGTGTCACACCCTTCTCTGCATTTTTTCCTCTTGAATTAGTAGGAAGCTTCTCTGGGGAACACACTCAGGACTGGGACTCCTGTAAACGGTTGTGCATAACCATTATGCCAAGAAGTATTGCCACAGTTACTGCTATTCCACGGGTGTTCCTCTCAGCACAAATTCTTGCCAGGGGTGGGTCTTATTCAGCTTGCTTTTTTCTGTCACAAATGGACAGGAAACATGTTAACTCCGTTAAATTAGGTAAACGTTTTACCTTCCTTAAAACTGGAGTGATTTTTTTAATCGACATTACTAACACCATGACTATTGTCCTTTCTCTCCATTCTCTGTTCACATACTTCTCTCCTTTTCTTACTGATTTTATTTTAAATTGACACATAATTTTGTATATTCAAGGGGTGCAGTGTGATAATTTGATTTATGCCTACTGTGTATCAGAAGAATTAACTACATCAGAAGAATGAACATATCCATCTCCTCAAGTAGTAATCATTTATTTCTGTTGAGAATCTCCACATTCCTGTCTTCTAGTTATTTTAAAATATATAATAAATTATTGTAACATATAGCACCCTGCTGTGCTATACAATAATAGAAATTATTATTCTATCTAAGTGTATTTTGGTTCCCATTATCTAACTACTCTCAATTCCACCAAGCTCTTACCATCCCTAACCTTAGATGACAACTGTTCCCCTCTCTACTTTTGTGAGATCAACTTATTTTATTTTCATGTATAAGCAAGAATGTGAAGTATTTGTCTCTCTCTGCCTGGCTAATGTCGCTTTACATAGAGCCTTCCAGTTCTATCCGTGTTACAGACGTTAAAACTTTTCCCGTTCTCTTGTCTGTCTGTACTTTTTGTTTGCCATGTATTAAAGAAAAATGTCAATGTAGTTAGAGTCTTATCCCTGTGTGATGGCACACACTTGTAATCCCAGTAATCTGAGAGGCTGAGGCAGGAAGATTATGTGTTCGAGCCCAGCCTGGGCAATTTAGCAAGACCCTGTCTCAAAAAAAAAAAAAAAAAAAAAAAGTGTGAGACTGGAGCTCAGTCAGAGAACCCTGTATTAAATAAATAAATATTAAATAAATAAATAGTCAATAAATAAGGCATTAAAACAAAAAAAGTAGGACATATTTTCCAATTGAATTTCGAAAAAACAAAACCTTGTTAAAAAAAAAAAAAAGTCGTAATATCCATTGTTTAAACATTAACCCCAACTACTGAGAGCTCATCATTAAGGCTGTTCATAAAAAGGTGAGCAGAATAGGTTGGTTTGTTTTGATGACTGATTGCCTGAAATATTGGCATTTGGCTCTTTGATATATCAGTTTTCTATTTATCTAGTAATTCTGCTACTTTTTATTTTTTCCTTGACTATGCTATGGATAATTTATCATGAAATGTAGCTGAAACCTAATCAGAAACAGAAAATTCAGTATGAAAAACCATGAGATAGCAATGTATAATCGAAACTGAAAGTCAATTTTTTGCTAAGAAATTATTTTTCTCAGAAGAGATAATTGATTTCTTCTTGTCAGTAAGGAGAGGAGTTAATGGGCTTTAATTGATATATTTGAAGTTTGCTTTCCAGTGACCAAAAAACAATGTTATAACTTTGGACTTTCTGGTCCTGTATTAGGTTTTTCCAACTCCACAAATTGAAAGTCTTTGAAAAACTAAACTTATCACTTCTTTTGATGATACCGAGGCATGTAAGGTTACACTAACAATTTAAAAGCCTTCTAAGCCCGTGGTATTTCTTTCTAGGCAGGAGTTCTAAAGAAGAAAAAACATTCTCATCTCAAAATCCAATAGAGCTATATCCACTGGATGCCAAAATAATAGATGTATTTGATCAATATGTGTGAAGAGCTTACCAACTTGGATTTTAGTGTCATTAAACCCAGGAGAATGTTAATAATAAATATCTATACATGATAATACTTAGAGGGAAACATGCCAGTTCATTCAATTATTTGAAAAATTGAAAGGAGCCAAGTAATATGTTTTAACACGTTCTGAATTGCCTCAAACAAAAGTGCTAAAGAAGACAGTCAAACTTTCTTAATTTAAAAGTAATTTTCCAGTTAGAGTAGTTAAATAACTGAAAGTTGACTAATTCAGAAGATATGGAGTTGATTGTGAATATCAGTCTGAGCTTGGAATCTTAGCATTAGAATGTAGAAAACAGGAGAGGAAAAGGTGAATAGAAAAGAACTGGAAAAATATTTTATTCCCCCTGCAGTGGCTCATTTTTTGCTGAGGTCCAGAGGTGGGAGGAATTAGGTCTTGTTTAAAATTGTGCATAATGCTATGAACTGCATTTTCTATACCTCTCCTTTTCTCCAAATATTAAAACATTAAGTTCCCTTTGACTTATCTGCCATTTTTATTGAATTCCATGTTCATAAAATAATCTAGAATTAAACATGATAATGAAGTTTAGAGGTATTTGTATTTTAACAAGATGAAAGGATCACATGAAGTTAATAGAATATTGAACTTTCCAGCATTCTTCATCAAGACCTTAACTGTTAAGGAGGCAAAATGTCCAGAAGTAACTCTTAGGTCATATAGATAATGGAAACACAGTTCTAGTCTCAGCAGATATATCCGTGATTACACTGTGTCTCTGCTTATGAGGATGGTGTAGTTTCCTGCTCAGTCCCCATGTACACATACCCTCTTCATGCTCACAGAAACTCTATTATTTTCAGCTAAAAGTTACCAAAAAATTGAAAATTATGTTTGAGCTCGAACTGCCTACTTAAACTTCTAAATTCAAAGAGTTTTTCATGGGTCTAAATAAACCATTATCAGAGATCTCTTGAGTACAAAGGCTTGAGCTATATCAGAGCGTCACTGTATGAAAACTGAAGACTTGTTATTCATTTCAAAATATTGTTGTTTCTGGAAAGCCTTCTATCAAATCATTCCTTTACCTCCATGATTATTTGCCTCTTAATGTGATTTTGTTTCCAGGAAATTTAGTATCAGGGTGGTGATACAGGTATTTGCTCATTTATGTGAAGTAGTTCTGAATCTTTAACACTATTTCCTGTATTAAATGATGGCACTATATTTTTGCTTAGTGGGTTTCAGAAGAGCAACCAAAATGTGGTTGGAATCGAACTGAAGAGGAGAAAGAGCCCATGAAAGTTGTAGGAGAGATCACAGGTTGGGCCAAGAAAAGTAGCTCTAAAGTACAGTCAGTTCTTGATCCATGAGTTTCTCCAAGGGAAATTGCTCAGGGAAAATCACATTTTTACTGAACACATATAGCCATTCTTTTTCTTGATATTTTCCCTTAAGAATATCATATAATGTACATGGCATTTAAATTGTATTAGATTGCTAATTGTATTAGATTACGATAAGTAATCCAGAGATGGTTTGAGGTAGAGTACAGGAGGATGTGTGCAGCATCTATGCAAATACTGTGCCCTTTTCTGTAAGGGATTTAACTATTAATAGGTTTTGTTGCCTGTAGAGGTCCTGGAACCAATCACCCATGGATTTCTAGGGAGACCATTGCCGTTGTCTGTGACTACATAAACAATGTGAAAGATCCAAATCAAACTGATAGATATAGTGTCTAAGGGTGAAGACAAACAACTCTTAGAATCTGGCAGCTCTTAGAATACCAGATGTTGCTGGGGATGAATATCAAGGTCCAAATCAAGAAAATTCTTAGAAACATGAAGCATAATAGCACAGATATACAGCCTAACTCCTAGCAGTGAACCTGATTGAATAAGGCAAAAGAACCACATAGGGCAATTTGGTTGTGCATGGAGAACATCTCCATAATACTGAGCTGTAGAATGGGAAGAAACAGGCAAACAAATTGAGGTTTGTAAGAGACACAGATATAGAAACAGCAGGTGGTAAGATCAGGATTCAGCACAGAGTGAATGCTTAGGAGAGACCTACAACACATGTTTCTAGAAGTGTTCAGTGCCTCTTTCCAGGAAAATTTTCTTATCAAATGCCATTGCTATGGTAGGCTAATTATCACCCTTGGTTCACGGAGTGGTGGGTAGTTTGTGGTGAATAAGTGCTCATTAGACAAGGGCAGCTGGATCTAGATCAAGGGAAGAATTTATATTCATCTTGTGCTGTTTTACCCAGATTTTTTTTGTATTATAAACAAATCCAATTTTCTTTATATATCTGTTATAAAGCATTTTTTGCTGTGTGTAAGGAAAGTATTTGTGATTATTATTAATCTGTTACTTTGTAGATTTTACGATCTATTTCATGTAATTTCATATGAAAGAACACTTAGGCTTTGTCAGTAGGTCCTCCTTTGTATTTAGCAGATGGAAAGAAGCAAACTGTAAAGTCAGCTAGCCCTGCGTCCCTTCCTTCAGTTCACTGTTCAGTGCTAAGAATCATTTGACTTTTAATTAGTCACAAAATAGTTGAAATATAGATTTTGTATCGTTTTCTTTCAAAACTGTGAGGAGTGTTGCCATGGTAACTTTGTTTTTAGAAACATTTTCTAAGTCATCATCCACTCAAAATAAGTTATGGTCAGGACTCCTTAATCTTTAATTTTCTATGATCTGTTAATTAATGCAACATTTTTGGAAGGAATATTTTGAGGTTGAATTTAAAAGCCTGAATAATGTACAGGTTACAAATACAAAATAGGAAAAACAACAAAAACTTATGGATAGTAACAATTTTGCAAAATAAAAAAAAAAAGGTTTTTTGTTGGTTTTCTTAGTGTTTATCATTTTGACTGAAAACTAAGGGACTGAGCACAGTTTTGCAGGCTTGCTGTCACTCTATGTTCCTAAATCAAGTAAGTTCTGAGCTTCCTGCTGGGAATAAGTGGACTTGAAAAGCATATGGTGAAAAGCTGAATGGACATAATCTTTGCTGCATTTTGTCATTGTTAGTTCTGTTGCTGAGAAATAGCTTAGCAAGAAGGAGTCGTTGCTGGTCTTATGTCTATTAATGATGTCGTCTTTTTCCCTTTACCTAGAATCAATATTTTAAAGTCACCTTGACATTTTATTCTTGTTCTCTCCACATCTCAGCAAGTTGTACTTTTTTATTCCTCTTCTGAAATGCCCCTTATATACTTGTATATACCTCTTCCCTCCACACTGAATAACACAATAATAATAATGCAATCATATGAATAATTAAAAAGCTATGTAATGCTTGTGAAGTGCCAAGCATCTTGTTAAGCAATTCACAGATGCTACCTCAATTAATTATCAGAGCAACACTTCCAGGGAGGTAAGGCTATCTTTTTAATTTTATCAGGAAGGAAACTAAGTCTCAGAGAAGCTACATAAATTTCACCCAATCACACCACAACAAAGTATGTTAGGATTTGAAACAACACAGACCTGAGTTTTTGAGCACTACTCTTCACCTCCTCTTTCCCAGGACACAACGCCTGCAGTATACTTCAGTGTACATTTTTTCAGAACTGGGGCCTGATTAATCTTCCTCAATTCATCTCCAGCTATATAGTCCCTTCTCAAGGATCATTCTCACTTACTGAAGGAAGAAGAGTAAAGATTTGGACTGTTGTTTCTGAAGACTATCTGTATTTTAAACTCTGTTCAAGTACATCAACTCTTCTAATGTCCCCTGTATTCGTTTAAATTGTCTTAAACTTAGTGCTCAATAGAAATACTTAAAAGCATATAAACATAATTGAGCAGAGGTGAAAATTTTAAATATATATATTTTTGAGCACATAGTTAAAAGATATTAGTGTGGTCACTTTTGGGATAATAAGTTTACAGTGTTGCAGTAAAGTGATCAGGGAGATGTAAAGTTTAGTCCATCTCTAAATGTCTTGTGAAGGTATACATTTTATTGGCTAAATTAGTCCCTTTAAATAAATGAGGATGATCATTCTAGTAGGATATTCTCTATTTGAATGTCCTATATCACAGCAACTTCTCCTTTTATCTCTCATTTTACTCACTCTATCTTATTTTATGACTTCTGATATCTGCGTCCTCTTACTCATAAAATCAATTTTAAGTCACCTAGAACTCTAGCATTTATTTTTGGATTTTGGTAGTAGAAAAGGAGTTGTTTTCCTCCTGTACTTTAATTAACCTAGAAATTCTCAGAAGCAGGGATCATGGACATGGTCTTGCCTTATTGATGATTTCTTGATACTGAGAAATCCTAAAGTGTACAAACTTGATATCTTCTCCCCTCTCATGAAAGTATAGGAAAAAATATTTCTAGCGAAAATTTCACTTTAAGATCAAGGATGAATGATTGTCCTGGGGATCTTGCAAATATTGAAACAATGTTAATCTGCAAGGGTGGTCATAAACATATATCTGGTGAGATATTAGTACTCAACTCCAGAGTACTGCTGTTGGATGTCTTCAGCTAAAATCACCTACCACCATTTATAATCTGTATAATATTTTAAAACTTTTATAAAATTTCTCTGTTCTTCCATCTGTGCTACAGAAGTAAAAATAGTACTCATGAGATGAAATTGTTTTGATGATATATGGCATATAAATTGTTTTGACGATGTATGACATATAAATCTATGTCTCCAAACACATAAAAAGTATTCAATAGAATAAACGTTAGGTGTTAAATTTGTTGTTGTTATCATTATGCAGCATTGCTTTATCATTTCTGTAAGGTTTTAATTTACACAAGGTACAAATAAGGCATTGTTTTTTTATCAGGGATTTAGAAGATATGAAAAAATGTACTGTCCCATATAACAAACAATAAAGTTATATGTCGGTTAGCTTAAGTTTGTAGAGAAAGCATTGTTGAGAATGAAATGATCCCACTCACAGAGCAAACATGAGGTAAATTGTAATAGCAGAGGAATCATTTATTTTGCATGTACATTGAATACCTAAAATGTGCCACATAGAAAGCTGATGAGTGTCTGTTTACCATTAAACCATTGTGTCAGCACACTGAGGGAACATATATTCCCTTGCTGAAGCAGAAAACCAAGAAAAAAATTGAACACAAGGGAACAATTACTCAACATATATAAATGCGAAGACTGCAGAGGACAAAATGCCTATGACTTTGAAAATGCTTTACAGAACAGGTGACATTGTCTATGTAAAACAATACCGGAATGTCAGCCAGTTACAGAACCAGAAGAAATCAGCATGTATAGAAAAACTAGAAAGAAATGGTGAGAAGACCCTAGAGATTTGAACATAGTTTGGTGTAACAGATTCGTAACATGGTGGATGGAGGCCAACAGCATGAGTAAAGGAGAGACTGGAGCTAGATGGTGGGATTTATTACTAGAGATCCTAAGTGGAAAGCAGTCTGTTATTAGTTCCACCTGGGGAGTACAATCAAGGGGCTGATACCACTAAGACATTTATAACAACAAAGTATAGGAGTATAGGAAAAGGTCAATATTGCAGCCTAGAGAATTAGAGAAGCCATTCTCCTCCGTGGCTCCAAGACCAGCAAGACCAACAGAACCTGCGGACCTCAGAGAAATGCAAATTCTCATTCTCTGTGCTAGAAATTCTGAATCAGGCACTCTGAGGTGGAACCTAAGAATTGTTTGAACAAGTTTTTTGATAATTCAGGCTTTCCCTGGCATTTGAGACCTACTGTTCTAGACAAATCTATTGTCCTCATCTAAGTATACTTCTGTGATGTTTCCTTCCAGTGGAAAGAGTGAAGATGGAGAGGGTGAAAAGGCTTGGGAAACAGTTCTGAGTTTAAGGCGAACCACAATAGAGTTGCCAGGTATGTGCAGTTAGTGAGAAGGAAATATTTGAGAATAAGTTGGTTTAGAAGATCAAGTCCCTAAAGCCTAATAAGCAGATAAAGAAAGTAAAACTGTGTAATGGGCAATCTGAAGGGTGGAAAGGAGTTTTGAAGTATGTATTAGCAAAATATTACAATTAGAATATGGAGCATTAGCAAGAGGAATTATCCAATTTGAGCGTTAGGAGAGAAAAATAGCATTATTTACTCATTGGTGATAGCTTTACTTCTTATGCGCTTCAGTGGTTTTGGAATTGGTCTACCAGAAAATAATGACATGTTTTTGTAACAGGGAAGGGCCAGAGTTGGTGAGATGGGTGGAAACGTTGTATTTCTTGAAATAATGATATATGAAAATATAATTTATATCCTCTTCCATAAATCTTTGCTAAAATTCTGCATCCTCTCCTCCACCAATTTACAGCAGTCCAGATATTTTAGAACCTCACACTTTCCAGACCATAGCTTGTTTCTTCCTCTCAGGCCCTTGTTAATGAAACTTTATGAGGCCTTTCATGAAATTCTTTTATTCAGTTCACATTTATAATATCTCTTTATACTCCTAGGCACTGATTTTATACTCCTATCTCAGTGAGTTTATTAGCATGATGTGTTCTCTCCTCCATCTCCATTTAAACTCCCTGTGAAATCTGAGACTCAAGAACTATGGAGAACAAGTGGAGAAAGAATAGTGATTGGAAAAAAGAGAGTACAGCAAAAGTAATCAACCCTAATGACACGAAGAGGTATGCAGAACAGGGAAGAGAGGACAGGACAGTGCACTATTTCCACAAGGTGGAAAGTAAATTCTCATTTTTCTCTCTCTCATTCCACAAGGTGGAAATAGTTTATCTGATAAGTCTCGCATATTATAATGGAAAGTAAGTCCCTTATTCTCATTGATTTCAAGCCAGAAGAAAGAAAAAGCTACGTTTTTTCTTTGCCACTCTAAATGCCCACTGTAAACTTTTTCAGAAATGAGGTATTTCTTAAAAATTAATTGCAATTTATGCATGAACTACCCTTCACTCACTCCCAGTCCCATCTCCCTTTAGCTCTGGTACTCTACTTGATACCTCCCACATCACTGTGATGTGTGTGTCACCTGCTGCATTATTCAAATGACTCTGCCACCTGAATCTTGAATTTTTTCCACTACATTGACAAATTAGTACAATAGTTCATTCACTCTAAAATATAGATTGTCTAGTTACTTTTAGATGTTTGAAAAAACAGCAATAAAGTCCATAAAATATTAAGTCATCAAATTTCTCTTCAGGTTCATACAGTAAATATTTTAATATGTGGTCAAATCTCTAGTACAATGACTCAAACCTGTAATTATAATACAAAAGCTGTCCTAAGTAATGTGTAAGTAAATGGGCATTGCTGTCTTTCAATACAACTTTATGTACAAAAAAAAAGATAGTTGGCCAGTTTTGGCTCCTGAGTATATACTTTGTCTATCTCCTAGGATAGAAAAATTGTTTTTTACCTATATATTTGAGTAGTTCCGGCATGGAAGGAAGCTAACCGAAATCATACTATGTGTCATAGAATGCAACAAAATGAAATTAAAAATCAACAAGAAGAAAGGAAAATATTCAAATACATGAAAACTGAAAGAAAAACATAAAAGCAAAAACGTAAAAAGTTCATGAAAAAAAAAGCCGGTTTCTTGAAAGTATGAGCAAAGATGACAGTCCTTTACACAGAATAATTAATAAAACAGAGAAAAGACCCCAATAAACTTGAGACACAATGGGAAACATTACCACTGATAACACATAAATAAAAGGGTCCTAAGAAATTTTTGTGAATAATTATATACTAAAATACCAGAAAACCAGTAAATAATTGATAAATTTCTGAACACCTATGACTAGCAAAAATTGAATAAAGAAGAAACAGAAAACATACATGACCAATAATAAGTAAGCATAATTAAAAGTCTCCCATCCAAAAAATTCCAGAGCCTGATGATTTCACCGATGAAACTTACAATAAAATTTAAAGAACAGCTCAATCCAGTTTTTAATCTATACCAAAATTATTGAATGAAAGACACTGTACACTCTTAGCATGAGACGAGCATTATCCTGAGAGCAAACCAGACAAAGATACAACAACAAGAACAACAGCTATAACAACAAAACAATAGACTCATGTCTCTGATGAACAATAGACTCAACAATTCCTAATAAAATGTTAGCAACTTGAACCCAATAGCATTTCAAAAAGATCAAACTCCATAATCAAATGGCATTCAACTAAGACATACAAAGACAATTCATCCTACACAAAACAATCCATGTGGCAGAACACATCAACAGCATGAGAAAAAAAAGGCATAAGATAATCTCAACAGACACATAAACAGCAAGAAAATTCACTATTCTTTCCTTCTAAAAAACACTCAACGGCTGGGGATTTAGCTCAGTGGTTAGAGTGCTTGCCTTCCAAGCACAAGGCCCTGAATTCGATCCCCGGCACCAAAAAAAAAAAAAAAAAAAAAAAGAAACCACTCAACAAATTAAATATAGAATAAATCTACCTCAAAATACTAAAGACAATATTTGAAAACTCCAGAGACTAATATACTTGATAGAGCAAAGCCGAAAGCATTTCCTGTAAGATTGGCAAGAAGACAAAGACAGTCCATGTTATCACTCTTATTTGACACAGTGCTGGAAGTATTAACAACAGCAATTAGACAAGAGAAAGCAAAGACAGAGAGACATCTAACATGGAAATAGAGAAGTTAAATCATCTAGCTTTATGGGTTGGACACATTCAGAATTTTAAAAAAAGAAAAAACAAATATTTTATGAACCAGTAGTGAACTTAGTGAAGAATAAATGAAGAAAACAATACCATTCACAATAGCTACAAAAATTATTAATAAATTTAACCAAAGACATGAAAGATCTCTACAATGAAAACTATAAAACACTAATAAAAGAAATTATAAAGTACAAAAAAGTAAAGATGTTCCATGTTCATGGATCAGAAGACTTAATATTGTTAAAATGACAACACTACTTAAAGCAATTTATACATTTATGCAATTTTTATCAAAATACTAGTGACTTTCTTTATAAAAATATAAAAAAATACTAAAATTGTTATCCAGTCAAATAAACCCAGAAAATCCAAAGTGATCCTGAACAAAAAAACAAAACCTAACAAAATCTCACAAAACTGGAGATCTCTCAACATCTAACTTCAAAAACATAGTGCAAAACTATGGTAATGCAAATGTTATAGTACTGGCATAAAACAAACATACAGAAGAATGGAACAGAACAGAGAACCCAGAAATTAATCCACATTCATAAGTCAACTTTTTTTATTAATGCATATTTATGATAAGGAAAATAAAGTTTCTTGTGAGAATTGGTGTATCCACATAAAATACACTGGTCATTTTCAGCCCCTTTAGCCCCTGCTCCACATATCCCTCTCTCTATCTCCAAGAATCTACCTTCCAGTTTCTATATTCATTCATTCATCTACATATTAGGTTTTTCATATAAAAGAAGGCATGCATTATTTAGCTTTCTGAGTCTAAGCCAATTTATTTTTGACAAAGGGACCAAGAATATACAGAGCAAAAAGTAAACTCTCTTTATTAAATGGTGTTAACAAAATTGCAAATGCATATTCAGAAAAATGAAACTAAATTTGTTACTCTCACCATAAAAAAAATCAAGTCAAAATGGATCAAATACCTAAATTCAAACTGACGATATTAAATTGCTAAGAAATCGTAGGGGAAACACTTCAGGACATAAGTCTTATGTCTTATATGTATTATATGTATATGTGTTACAAGACATAAGTATAACTTTTATGTAAGATCCCAATGATAGAGTCAACAAAAGTAAAAACAGAAAAAAAAAAGTGACTGTATCACACTAAAACCTTCTGCACAGTGAAGGAAATAAGCAACCAAATCAAGGGACAATGACCAGAAGGGGAGAAAATTTTGGCAAAATATTCACTGAACAAAGGACTAATATCAGGAATACAAAAGGAACTCAAAAAACTGAACCAAAAAAAAATCATATTATAAATGAGCTAAAGATCTGAATAAACACTTCTCAAGAAAGGCACACAAATGGACAGATGATCTATAAAAGTGTTCAAACTCAATAATAACTAGGGAAATACAAATTAAAAACATGAGATATCACCTCATCGCTATTAGAATTGTTGTGAACTAACAGACCAAAAATGCCATTGAAAAGACGAAAAATGCTGATGATATGGAAAAAGAGGAACTCTTGTATACTGTTGGTAGGCTGTAAATTAGCAGAGCCATTGTGGAAAACAATAGGGAGAGTACTTTAAAAACTGAAAATAGTTCCAGCAATTCCACTACTTAATATTCTTCACAGAAGATGAAATCTTTATCCCAAAAGTTACCTGCACTCTCATATTTATTGCAACATTGTTCACAATAACTAAAATATGGAATTAGTTCAGATGTGTATTAGCAGATGGATGGGTAAATAAACTGTTGTTTACGTATGAAGTCCCATCACTTGCATCAGCTTGGATGTAACGGGAAGGTCATTTTGTTAAGTGCAATAAGCCGATCTCAGAAATACAAATACTATACATTCTCACTTCTTTGTGGAAACAAAATAGTCAATATTACAGAAGAATGGAGTAGAATAGTGCTGGCCACTACTGGAAAGGGACTGGGGAGAAGATGTGGACAGAAGTTTAGAAAAAGGATACTAAACACAGTTACAAAGGAGGAATTAGTTTGAAGTTTTATATAATAGTAGTAGAAACGTTGATGAAAACAATATGTGTTTACTTCAAAATAACTAGAAGAGTATGAAATTTTTACCACATGAAAATGATTAATTTTGAAGAGACAGAAATGATTACAACCCTAACTTGATTATTATGCATTGTGGTGGTTTTCTGTCTTTAAAAGGTACAGGTGAATACCAATAATAGGTAGCCATGTTCTGTGGTTTCAGAGTCCAGAGAAATGCGTTTGCGCTTTTTATGTAAAATGTGCCTATTTGACTGAACATATTGAGGAGAACTGCTGCACCGATGGATAGAAGTAGCAATTTATTCACCTAGAACAAAAGTTATTGTACTGTTTTTCTAAATAATGGTGAATGACACGCAGAATATTCATCTCTTTTTGCATCCGTTTTCATGTTTTAAAAATATGTCCTTGAATATCAGTCATTTATAGACACAAGTTAGTGGAATACTGTGTAAGTTGTGGACAAACCGAATTGCTGACTTACAATGCTATATATAAACTGAATATATTATTCTACTTCCTGTATCATGACTAGTCAGAATTCATCATTTGGATCTTTTCCAACTTCAAAACATCTTTTAACAGCTCTTAATTTCAGGTTCAAGATAAATCTTGGAAGTAGGAAAACATTTTTCATTAAAAAATGGTCATATCATGAAAAGTAAAGTGCAATTCACTCAGCCGAAGCTTCCAGTTTGTTGCCATCCGAAGTGAATCATACATGCAATAGCACTGATGCACAGCTAAAATTAGTGAGAAAGATTTGCAAAAAACAAAGGAGAAGGAATTTTATTTCCATAATCTCATACAAAAACTTTTGTCACCATGTTTTATGTAATCATTAACTATTAAATTTTTCAAAAGAACCTCCCACCATGCCCAATGCAGATGAAGGAAGCCACCCCCATGCTGCATTCAGGAACTGTATGTTCTGCACTAGCCACCGCCACACACCAACTCCAAGACTGCTCCCTGCTTCCTCTAGGCATTGGGAAGCAGAGGCTCCATCCAGCCAAACAGCCTGGCCATGGATGAAGTCAAAGACCCAGAAGAGAAAAGATCACACATCATGACCAAGTAGGATTCATCCTAGGGAATCAAAGATCATACAATATATACAAATCAATAAATGTAATATATCACATAAGCAGAGACAAAGAAAAAATTTGCATGATTGTATCAATAAACACTGCAGTGGCTTTTGGTACAATCCAACATCCATTCATGATAAAATCCCTGAAGAAAACAGTTACTGAAGAACTTTATCTCAATCTGCTAAAAGTCATTTATGACATACCCACTACCAACATCATACTAAATGGGGAAAAACTGAAAGCTTTTCTTCAAAAATCCGGAACTAGACAAGGATGTTCACTATGATCAGTTCTGTTTAATATAGTGTTAAAGCATTGCCCACAGCAATCGAGCAAAAGAATGAAATAAAAGGGATGAGTATAGGAAAGGAAGAGGTCAAATCACTGCTGTTTGCAGGTGACATTATCTTCTTCATAGAAGAGCTGAAAAGTCCAGGAAAAGAGTCCTAGAACTGCTAAACAAATTCAGTAGCATAGCAGGATACAGACCACAGACAAGAATCAATAACTTTGGTATACATCAATAATGAATTCACTGAGAATGAAATTAGGAAAACAATACCATTCACAAGGGCATCAAGAAAAATTAAGTGCTTAGAAATTAACCTATCTGAATAAGTGAAAGACTTCTACCATGAAAACTACAGTACTCTGAAAAAGTAGACTGGAAAAGATATGAGAAAATCTAAAACTGTTCTTTGTTCCTAGATAGGCAGAGCCAATATATTCAAAATCGCCATCCTTCCAAAACTGATATATAGACTTAATTCAATCCCAATCAAAATAGCAACAGCATTCTTCGTGGAACTAGAGAAAATCCTAAAATTCCTATGGAAACAATAGCAAAAACAACCTAGGTGACAAAAGCAAAGCAGGAATTATCTCGGTCCCAGATATGAAGTCATATTACAAAGTTATGTGATAAAAGCAGCACAATACCAACACATAAACAGACATGTGGATCAGTGAAACAGAACAGATGATGTAGAAATAACTTCAGGCACATTTAGTTATTTGATATTTGACAAAAGGGCCAAAAATTTACACTGGAGGAAATCTAGCCTCTTTAAGAAACAGTGCTAGGAAATTGGTTAACTACTTGTAGAGGAATCCAGCCCCATATATCTTACCATGTACCAAATTAAAATCAAAATGAATCAAAAATCTAAACTTTAAAACAGAAACACTTAACCTGATGGAAGATAGAATAGCTAAAACTTTTGAAGACAGGTATAGGCAAGGACTTTCTGAAAAGAAACCCAATTGCACATAAAGTAACACCAGGCAGGAATCAATAAATGGGATTATATCAAATTATAAAGCTTCTGCACAGCAAAGACAATAACCAAAAGAGTAAAGAGATGACCTACAGAATGGGAGAATTTTTGCCAGCTATTTCCAAGACAGAAGACTAATATCCAGACTATGTAAAGGGCACAAAAAATTAGACCTCCCAAATAAAAGATCCAATTTTAAAATGGGCAAATGAAATGCATAGACACTTCTCAGGAAAAGAAGTACAGATGGTCAATAAATACATGAGAAAACGGTCAGTGTCGCTAGGCATTAGAAAAATGCAAAATAAAACAACACTGAGATACCATCTAACTCCAAAAGAATGGCTATCATTAAGAAATCAAATAATAATGAATACTGGTGAGGCTGCAAGGTAGATGGAACACTTTTACATTGATTTTAGGAATGTAAATGAGTGAAACCAATATGGAAATCCTTGTGGAGAATCTGGAAAACTAAAACTAGAAATTCCACTTGACCCAGGTATTCCCCCTCTAGATATTTCCCCACACACGTTAAAGACATCATACTACAGTGAATATGCATAGCCATGTTAATGATAGCACAATGTATAATGGATAAATTTGGAAATAGCCTATAAATCAATCACTGGATGAATGGATAAAGAAAACGTGGTATTTATACACAGTGGACTACTACTCTGACATAAAGAATGATAGATTGGAGTCATTTTTAGTATAACGGATGCACCTTGAGACCATAGTGTTAAGTGAAATAAATCAGACACAAGCTTAAATATCACATGGTTTCTCTTATCTGAGAAACACAAAATATAAATGTAGAGTAAATAGAAGAGATAATAGGAAGTAGGGAGATAGATCTTTTACAAATGGGAAAACAATCAAGAGTTGCAAGATAGGGGGAGGAAGGGGATGAAAAAATAATTGACATGTGTTATACATATACTAACTCTCCACAAGGAATGGAGTCATTATGTAATCCAAACATGTACTAATAAAAAATAAAATGTAAAGAAAGGGGAAAATAAAGTTTGTAGAGTTTTACCCTCAAGATAACTGCAGAATAGAAACAAACCCAGAGCAGATTACATATCTCCTAGTTTGATTGTTTCCATTAAACTATCATACCATGCTATCATACTATGTATATCTAATATACATACTTATTTTAAGCATTTCTACTCTCTATTGAATTATATCCACAAATCAAAGTAAGTAAATTATTTGATCTCATTTTACACATGAAAATATATTCAGCATCTTGGAAATAACACTATGACTCTACATGCTGTTTATTCTTCATGTAACTATTGAATTGAGTCCTCTCAAAGGTTTATGCTACAAAACTGAACTTATGAAAATACCAAATCAGGAAGGAGAAAGTGAGTTATCTCAGAATAAATAGGGCACTCTTTAGTTGACTTTGTTGAGTGCTTTTAGAGAAATGGCCTTTTTATTTTAAGACAACATTTTACACTAAGAAGTGGGATACTAAATTTGAAAAGTCTCCACTGCCACAACATTTAGGCCACTTTTGCTTATATAGTTTATATCTGCTATATAAAAATCAAGCACCAGAAAAAAACCTTGGAATACATGGAAATCTGCCCCTGCTAAACCACATATTGGATGAAAACAGAGAAACAGACTGACAGTCACTGGTAGACACATACTTCCTCACGCCTGTGGACTGGTGGGCAAAAGGGGTAGAAGATGTATGATTGTGGGTTATTTGAGACCTCAATAGAATAAGTCAGTTGCAACCATAAATGAAACCCTGCAAATGCCGCCTTCTAAAGGAGGCACACAGTCATGGCACACTGGCCTAGGTATGAAATGCTTTATTAGATGAGACTGTTACTGTTTCCAGCTTCTTCTCTGAGGCCTTTGTGATATTGGGTATCAGAGGTACCTATATGTTTAGTAAGTGTGGTTGGAGAGTTTCAGGATTTTGCCCCCAAGGGCAGGGTGTCTGGGGATTAGTAAGTGTCAGAAACTACTTAGAAATATGTACTCCCGCAGCAGGTCTTTGCATGTCACCTCAGCTGTCCCCATTAAGTAAGAGCCATAAAGAAGTCTTGTGAGTTCAACAGAGAAGAGCGAAGCTTCAGAAAACACTGGAGACACGTCCAGGCACCTTCTGCCCAAAACTTCAAAATACACAAAGTCCCTGTATACAGCCATATTCCATTAAGGGGACTAAAAGAGGATGAGGACAAAAATCAGACTAATAATTCCTCTTAATACATTCAATTGTCCATGAGTTTCTCTATGTCATTTGTGTAGGAACTAGAACTTTCAATAAGCGAAATATTTAAGATGAAAGGGTATTAGTTAAAACGGAAGGGAATGAGATGTTTTCAATTGGGAAATATAATTTTCTTATCTACTTGGTGAGATAAAAATTCATATGGGAGGTGAGATTAGCACTAGAAACACATGAGGGATAAGCAAGTCAAAAGAAGCACATGTGGATGCAGGTTGGCGATATCATAAGGCAGAGCTTGTTTCACAGACTCAGTTTAATTTAGGAAAGGATAAAAGGGAGAAAACCTCACAATACCATTCCTATGAGTTAAATTCATTCATGTGTATTGTAAGAGGTTCATCATTCTCATTTTGCAACTGAATAAAATGAATTTCAAAATGATTATACAGTACTATTAGGGCCACCTATTTAGGGGCCGTCAAAAACCTTGAACTACTGTTGAATATTTTTGACAGTATAAAGCTCAAGAATCTCTTGGAATCAAAATGTTTTAGAAGGGACATAAAGTGCCCACACCAACCAAAATAATCCAATATTAGGATAGTTAGTATGTCTATATAGCAAAATAAAATGGGTTACACATGGTCTTGTCCATCGGAATTAAGTGAAGATATTTATTAGACAATAATGCTGTTAATTTATAGAAAGATTTGTGTTAAAATATGATTTTATTGCTATACAAGAAAATGATAGAAAAGAAAAAGATAGAAATGATAGAATCAATTAATCTTCAAATGTACTGTAGCTCCATAGGCTCTAGGCTAATACGTCATTCACAGATGACAGCAAATTTGCTGACACTTCCTTTGGTAGAAAGTTGCACAGATACATAACAATACAAATGTAGGCCCACAAGTCTGTTCAAGCTTCCTGCAAAACCTGGCCGTGTGAAATATAATAGGGTGAAGGTGACTATAGCTCATTGTTTTTTACCATAGAGAAAATTTGTAGAGGAGAATAAAAATACTCCAGAAAAATAAAAGATGATGTGTCAAATTTAAAAGGAGGCATTACACAGTGATTCAAAAATTATTTCAACAATCAACACATTAAAATTTTATTTAAGTTCTTCATCTCTGTCTGTTCAAAATTCGACAATTCCAGAGCATACAAATTTGTCTTAATGCAGTAATGTTTGCTTTCCTTTTTGCAGGGAGGGGGGACCCGGGGTGACAATCTCAAGCTTAGCTACTTGGAATGTCTGCATTAGTCTCTTATGATTTTTGTTTCTTAATTTTTACAGCAAAATGTTATATTCAATGTAGAATTCAGAATGACAGCTCAAGTATCCAGGAAACATGGATTTTCTGTTTACTTTTTATCTCCTCCAAATGCTGTTGACTCTTTACTCTTTTCCATTGAACTGACCTCTTTCACTAAGGGGTAGGTGCCCTCGGCTGACATGTATCATGTAAAAGGTATTTTTCACAGGCAAAAGTAAAAATCTAAGCTTGTTTAATAGTGCACAGAGAGAAACTGTTAATATCAGAAAGGATATCCACATATATCAATAGAATTATAAGTAATCCTGTAATTATGTATTTCAGTAGAAGCAAGGAAAAACCATCAATTCCGTTGACCACAAATGCCAGTATCTTGTCTAATTGGCATATTTTAAAGAAATCAAGTTTACTATAATTATAAAACGCTGAATTCTATCAATAGCTTAACCTTTCTAGATTTAAAAAGGGAATTTCTATCAATGGGGGAATTTTAAATTTTTCCTTAAAAGGTTAATATCTGTATATCGGAAGCACATATAGATTAAATGCACCAAAATGAATACTTAATGGATAAGAAACAGAAGTCTTAATCAAGCGGTGTGCTGGGAAGATTCTGTGGAACAGAATAAATCACCTGCCCTCTAGGATTTTGAGGCATGAGTAAAATATCTTATTGTCCTCCAATTCGGAGTCAAAAAATCAAGTAAAAATCTTAGTTGAACTTGGAAAAATATTCACTGTCTGGGAGCAAAATTATTTTTATGGGTCTAAATATTTCCCCCTCACTCCTGTGTAATGATAGACAATTCAATTAAATTTTCTGTTCCTCAACTTTATCCTAGATATACTTTAATTTTATAAAATATGTTATTGCTCTAACAAAAATACAAATATATTCCTTGAAATATTTTATAGGTAGTTTTTAATTTATCTGAATATCAATTGTGTGTATTTAAATTGTGTGGATGTATAGATCAGTTTCCCTGAAAGTTTTTAATTCCAGGTTAGCTCACAGAAACATTTAGCGCACATCTACTTATACTTAGTTAACCTGTTTAGCCCTTGTCACCTCCTCTTACTAAAATGTAGTGCTTATTAGAGCAGGAGTATTTCACAGTATTTCTTCCTGCTTTTTCCTTTACATAGATTAACCTACAAAATATTATGGAGTTAAAATATATCATTCAGAATTCCAAAATCATGCTGCAGTAACTAAAACTTCTGAACTTGTCTTTCAACATACACAAAAAAAATGTGAAAGTTCTGTTCACACTATAGGTCAGCAAGAGGGTACCCCTAATGATAGTAATATAGGTTTAATTGTGTTCCCCCAGATTCTTATATGAAAACACTCGCCCTTGATGTCTCAGAGTGTGACTAAATTTTGAGGCATGACCTTTAAAGTAATTAAGGTAAAATAAGTTCACATATATGGACCCTTATTCAAAATACCGTTTCCTTACAAGAAGAAATTAGCACCCAAGCAGACAAAAGGGAAGACCTTGTGGAGACACAGGAAAAAGCCGTCCATCTACAAGTCAGAGATGTTAAAAAAAAAAAAAAAAATCTCTGCCAACACGTTGTTTTGAATATAATGTATACATTTATCTTGGTAGTTGGTTAAATCTTCTGCTCAAAATTATTGTGATCACTGCCTCTTAAATTAAATAGTGAAAAGTAAGTCTATGGTCATAGTCAACTTCAAAAAGTCATCTATAACTCTATTCCCAAGAGAAAAAGCAAATTATTTGTTCAAGGCTCCATACTAATAAGCTCAAATTGAGGCGTGTATACCTTAGGGTAAATAAAATGGAATCCGTCTTAATGTTATCCCCTTCTCCTTTTTTTATGACTTGTATAATTCAGAAAACTGCTTCAGTCTTTCTATGTTCCCAAGTCTTATTTTACTTTTCTTTTTTTAATTTTATTTTTTCCAAGAACATGTATTGGTACATTGTATAGTGATCACATTCATCATAGTTATTTTGTACCTGTACATGATGCATGCATCTTGGTTTTTCCCCTTCTTCCCCACCCCTCCCTTCTGCTCCCTCTTGCCCTATTTCTAGCAATATATATATATATATAAAATATTTTTCTGTATTTCCCTTTCCCGTTTCTTTCCTTTTCACCTTCCTTCTTTCCCTCCTTCACCCTTTCTAGTTCTCCTCTCCCTTGAATATTATCTTCCTTTTACATAATATCTATT
Organism: Hystrix cristata; assembly: GCA_004026905.1. Classification (NCBI taxonomy): domain Eukaryota; kingdom Metazoa; phylum Chordata; class Mammalia; order Rodentia; family Hystricidae; genus Hystrix; species Hystrix cristata. The sequence goes on from PVJO010001895.1 coordinate 81,179, forward strand.
ACACCACTTTGTCCTTATTTACACTTATGGTTTCTCATATCAGAGAAACAATTTGATGTACACTCATGAGTTCTGATTTATTTCACTTAAGAGTATGTTCTCAAGGTACATCCATTTACATACAAATGTCTCTGGTTTATCCTTTTTTGTGGCAGGGTAGTACTTCATTATATAGAAAAATGACATCTTCTTTAGCCATTCATTAGCTGTTGGGCCTTTAGGTTGTTTCCAGGACTTAGCTATTACAAATTGTGTTGCTATAAACATGGTAGTGTATATATCAGTATGGTATGATGATTTTAATTCTTTTGGAAAGATACCCAATAGTGGAATAGCTGGATCCAATGGAACCTGTAGTTGTAGTTTTTTGACAAATCTCCATATTGATTTCCACAGTGGCTTGACTGATCTACATTCCCACCAACAGTGGAGGAGGGTCCCTTTCTCCCCACAGCCCCACCAGCATTTGTTATTGGTAGATTTTTTTGATAATCGCTGTTCTTTCCTGAGTAAGATGGAATCTCAATGTTGTTTTGATGTGCATCTCTCGAATGACTAGTGATGTTGAACACTTTTTCGTGTATTTATTTGCCATTTTTATTTCTTCATCTAAGAAACCTTATTTTGCTTTGACTTGCAATCTTATTCTGCCAAGGAAACTCCTCATCTGTTCTCCATCAAAACAAAAACAACAAAACATCAAAACCAAATTAATAACCAAAAGAATCTCTTTCTCTGCCATATATCTGTATACATTTTTTCTGTTTTTTTTTTCCGTATATGGTTTGAGCTTTTCTAATCTAAATTTTTCCATTGCCAACATAATCCACATGAAAAACATTCTGTAACTTTCCTATGTGAAGGATTACAATAAAAATTCAGGAACCTTGAAAGTATTGTATATAGTTGCCTTCAGGCTCTGCATTTAAGGTGTATATAAAAGATAATTTTGTGAATTAGACTTAAATATAATATCCAAGATATCGTATTCTGTGTAGTCCAAAACCCAAAGCTTAAAGCATTTAGGTTAAGTTATAAATCCAAAACAAAAGTAAATTACCATGATTATTTGGTGTTGTGTTTATCTGAAAGATTTATCTGTATCTGATTCAGGACTTGAAATGCAGTGCCATGAATTGCATATGTGCCTGTTTGGTTTGCCCAGAAATAAGTGTTTTACATTACACTGGAATCAAGAGACATATGAGCATTCATAGTTGTTCCATCACCTTTCAAAGCACATGCAACATATACTGCATGAATTTGTAGCAAGCCATGGCATTGCAAACATTTAACCAAGAGTAAGCGTCAGACACTTCCCCAGCTCTCAGAGGATCACCTACGTAAAAGCAGGAGAGATACCATTGTTGACTGCTGACTAAATCTCAAGCTATTATTTAATACTGGTAGAATCTAATACAGTGACATGATGATTTTTATTAATGCCAGTATTTTCAAAACAGTTTAGCAGTATTTGTCTAGGGTCTTACACGAGACAATTAACTACATTATACAGAAAAATACTAAATTACACAAAATGAACTAAATATGCAAAATGTTGTTTTAATAGCATCATTTTAATAACAAACTCAAAATAATAAATATGCTGAAGGGAAATGATTAGAGTACATTTACTTGAAAACAGCCAAAAGTAAATTAGAAATTCCAAACAATGTAGTAATAAAGCTTAAATGAAATTTTATTATTTCATTTATTGTATGACTTTATGTCACATAGTGAATGTATGTATGACTTTAGTTGTATAAAATAACATAAGACATCTGAATAAAACAGCATAGAAAGTAAATATAATTAAATGTTGTCAATCACTATGGTTAGGAAATGAGAATACAGATTATTTTCTAATTTTATGTCAAATAAGCTTATAATTTTTAAAATAAATCTATATCACTTTGATATAGGGAACTGTTTCATGTCATATAAATTTTAAAATGACAATTTTTATACTTAACATTCCAGAAATTGGAATGGATTTTATAATTAATGATGTAGCAGTTTGTCTCTGTATTTTCTTTGGTGTGTTCATTACGATGCACCTTGAATAGATAGCATCTTACCCTAATTTTAGATGGATAGATAGATAGATAGATAGATAGATAGATAGATAGATAGATAAATAGATAGACAGACAGACACACAGATAGGTATAGATACATAAGCAGATATACATGTATATAAGAAACAAGTCGTTGTCTTTCATACTCTTTTCCATCTTCTCCAAATATCACTCTTATTTTAACAACCACAGTAAGTAGATCAGTGAAATATTTACCTGATTACCATTGCTCGAGCATGCTCTGTAATCTTTTTCAACACTTTTCCCCAAGCTGTTTACCGTGATATATGAAGCAATATCCCACTATGAAACAGATGGCACACTCAAAAGAAGAATTTGAGGATATTTTAATTTTGAAAATATTTCTAATAAATGTCAAAGTGGATAATGAAATACATAATGGAAATATGAAAATCAATAAATGCAAGAATTGTTGTTTTAAAACACCAAGGAGATGGATAAATTTTTAGGAAGACTGACAAATAAAAATAGAAAAATCCCAAATTGCTAAAATAAAGGATGAGAAAGGAAACTGGGCAAGATGGCATATACCTATAATCCTAACACTGGATGGACGAAGCAGGAGTATCATAAATTCCAGCCAAGCCTGGAAATCCTAGTGAAGGCTTGGCTCAAAATTAAAAAAGTATAAACAAGAAACGGTCCTGAGATTTAGCTCAGCATGAAGGCCCTGGGTTCAGTGTTCAATCTTTACCACACACACACACACACACACACACACACACACCCCCCACACACACACCCCCCCCACACACACATGCACACACACACACATACATACACAAATAGGTGAGAAGATATTATTGGCAAGCTTAGAGGAATAAAAAGATACTATTATAATACTTAAACACTTAGCATTCAAAAATTAGATAAGTTTGATTAAATAGACTCATATTACAAATATGCCTACAACTGAAAATAACTCAAGAAGAAACAAAAATATAAATAATCCTATAAATATTAGTGTTTGGGGTTAAAAATTTGAAAATTGCCCCAAAGAAAATTTCAATACCAGATAACTTCTTGGGTGGATTCTATCAAATATCCACCAGACCGTCACAAACTCTGGGAAAAAAGAAAGAAAGAAAGAAAGAAAGAAAATGTTATCCTTCCCAAGTCATTCTGCAAGCCAAGTTTTAACCTATTACCTATACCAGCAAATATATCACTAGTATAGAAAAGTATCATTCAGTAAAAAATAAATAAATAAATAAAAATCAATTACACTACTGCACAAGCACATACAGATTAATCTAGTGTTTCACTGTATATTAAGTGGCTTTGCATAGCTATGCTTTCTAAATCCACTCTTCACAGTATTTTAGTAATATAGTATTTGGAGGCTTTTTTTTTTTTTTTTTTTTTTTAGGGGAGTGGTGCTGGGAATCAAACTCAGGGCCTTGAGATTGCTAGGCAAGCACTCTACCACTTGAGCTAAATCCCCAGCCTGGAGGCTTGTTTTTTTAAGAACTATTTTTTCTTACTTTCACATACTAGTTCTTAAAAGTAACTTCTAGCAAAAAAAAAAAAACAAAACTTTTTTTCTCCAATTACCATTTTGAAATATTACTATGTGTAGCATACTATGATCAAATAAAGTAGATAAAGTTATTAGAATTGGGTTGAATATAAATCCTATTAATGAATTACATAAGCCTTAGTATGTTGTATGGCATGTGTTTTGAGCACCTTATAACGTTTGTTTTTAGTACTGATATGTTTTTGTTGTCAAAGTTGCTTAAAAGGGATATATTTTAATACACTAATTATATTTGTAATTCATAATTGAGTTCTAGAGTATCAAAAATTGAATGCTATTTACTGGGAAAAAATATTGTCTATGGTTATACATACAGAAGTCTTTAACACAATATTATCAAAATGAATCCAACAACATGTAGAAAATATTGTAGATGCTGACCAATGAGATTTATTTTAGCTGTAGAAGGGGGTTCAGCATATGGGAATCAACATATAAGTAGAATAAAGGACAAAAGCACATAATCGTCTCAAAGAAAACTAAAATAATTGGAAAAATTTAACATTTTTTAATGATAAAAACACTCAATATGCCAGAAATAGAAGGGAACTTTCTTAACCAGATGAAGGGCATGTTCAATGGTGAAAGAACTATTTTCCTGATAGTATTAGAAACGGGACAGAACATCTACTTGTAACGTTTGTATTAGAACTTGTGATGGAGGTTCTGGCCAAGGTAAGCAAATACACAGAGGAAATAATATCTAGATGGGAAAACAGGAGAATACCTATCGCCATTTGTTAACACTGTGATAAGTACATAGAAGGTAAAATGAAACATGTATACATAATTATTAGATCAATTAGGCAAGTTCAGCAAGGTTGCAAGATGTAAGGTTACATATAAGTTAATATAAAAATGTTTTATTCACTCTACTAACCAATCAACAATACAATAGTAATATTAGGAGAAAAATTCTATGTATAATAACCCCAATAATAGTTAGATATAAATTTAAATTAAGGAGTACAAAAATTGTACATTGAAAAACATAAAACATTTTTAAAGAAATTAATGAATATCAAATATATGGAACTTTTTTATATTCACGTATTCAAAGCCTTAATTTTAAGATATGTCCTACCCAAATGTATGTATTTAGATTAATTCTCGTCCATTCTATTAAAATCATATGTGCTTTTACTGTAGAAATGTTCAAGATAATTAAAAAATATATATGGATATGCGTTGAATCCAGAAAAGAGTTCGGATAATCTCGAAAAGAACAAAGTTGGAATACACATCACAATTCCCGATTTCAAAACTTAGTGCAAAGCTGTAGTAGTCAAAATAGTGTTTTACTGACATTAGGTTAGACATACACACCAAGGGAATACAATTGAAAGGGCAGAATTAAATCTGTAAATTTTTGTTCAGTTGATTTCCAACAGGATTTCAAGAAAATTTAATGGGAATGAATAGTCTTTTCAAGAAATGCTATAACTGGGTATCTCAATGCAAAAGAATTATGTTTGACCCCTAACTCAGAACATGTACAAAATTTCTCTCAAAATGGATCAAAGAGATAAATTCAAGAGCTAAACCCAAGATGTTTTAGGAAAATTCATAAGTATAAATCTAGTGTAAACCAAGGAATTTCTTATTTTAAAAATGTTTCCAGAGTGGGTCTAATGTACAATCGATATGTAGGAAACACTGCTGTAGTTTTTCTCGTGGAGGACAGGGACCACAGCTCATGCATATTTATCTTTCAGACCAAATCCAGTGGAGTCACTGAAATAGAAACTCTAGAATTAGAACCAGAACACTCACCATAATTTGGTATACATGTGCATGTGTAAAAATTAGTACCTTACATACTCTTTACCACCAGCACCAAATTATATCAAGTGTCTTCACCATAAATTAGTCCTTAATATTCAAGTCACTAAATGGGCGACCAGTTGCAAAATTCCTGGCAATCCTATCAAATGGGTCAAAATTTATGTATGCTGTAGTGATTTGGGTTTGTTTTGCCAGCTCTGAGTCTGAGCAACTGTACACTTTATTGATGCCATGAACCTTCATATTCCAGTGCAAGGCATTTTATGGGAACCTGTCATTAACAGTGTAAAAACTAATTGCAAGTTGCATGCTACATTAATTTTCCCCATAAACAAACATCCAAGAAGTAAAACATATGCTAATAAAGAACTGATGATTTCATCCACATACCTGCTAAGACAGATGGAAAGTACTTCAGACACAGAATTCTGATAGGTAGGGAATCACAAGTCACTCTTTTTTAAGTCTTGACAAGTTCCATGAGATCTACTGTCATGTTTATACCTGCGGGTGCCATTTATTACACAAGGCTTGTTTTCATTTTTGAAATCATATTGTATTTTCCAATTGAACTTTGTTGTGTAAGATAAGGAACAGGCCTGTGTTGTGACTGTAATTTAAATCAAAACATGTGTTTTGACACTTGCACTCTTAGGCTAATATTTGTGTGAAGATTTCACATGGTCTTTCCTCTTAGATTTGTACTGTGGTTGCTAGATCTGCAGAGACAGATGGCTCTCTCTTCTATTCAATTAGTTAAACACACTTTCACTAATCTCTTCGGGGGATTCTCCAAGGATAAAGTATCATATAAAATCTGATTCAAATAAAAAGGTTTCTGACAAATCCTGGCCTGCACATTTTCTAGGCTATATTAGAGCATACAGAATGATAAATCTATCAGTTAATTGAAAAGAACTGTGCTTAGGCATCTCACTGTTTCTCATTTTAATCATTGGAAACCCAGCGATGGTAATATACAATTAAATTTGTATGCATTTTCAGATTGCCAAATGTGTCTGTTATTTGTGTTTCAATAGCTATCGACAGTTTTAGCTAATTATGTTTTCTATCACAGCACTGACCAATTTAGATAAAATTGTTGAAGTGGCTATTGATAGACTGGCTATTGATATTCATTTAGATTTTGGGTAAAGTGTAAGTTATAAATTAGGCAATTTTTAGATTTCATTCAACTCTATAGCTGCAATTACAAATGTAGACTTACCTGAATAGCAGTGATTAAGATCGGGATTGTATCTGTTAAATGTTAGCTCCTGTATCCTGGTGTCCAAACTCACATGTGCTTTTCTTCCAATGTCCACTCTTTGCAAAGGTTGGTCCATTTGACCAACTAATGACAAGTATTTGTGAAAGAAAATGACAAGCGTCACTTCTGGGCCAGAAAATAGAGGAAGTGACTCCTCAGGGCAGTCTCCTCCCTTACCTTGTCATCTTGGAAAACCCACACTGAGATAGCAGAGTCACAGCACACAGCATCATGGAAAGATCTGTGTCTTAACCTTCTGAGATTTCAGGATGAATTTGTCACTTCACGACAATTTCATCTATGTGGATCAATGCCAATCTATATTGAATTTGGAATAAAAACACCTGAGTATGACTGCAAGTCCCAATTCCCTTATTAATTTTAAGAACTTGTTTCTAAGTAATTTAGATTATCAGCACTTTCATAAAGTTGGATTTCATCAAATATCCATTGTGTCTCATGTTTCTCATCATTCGTTTTACTTAGTTTGGAATCATGACTAACTCTCCTTACTGCAACAGAGAACAGTAATGATATGCATTCTTTACAGTCAAAGGCAATTAAGAGCTAGTTCTCTTCCCTTAGCTGTCTTTTTCCCAGTCATGCGGATGCAAAGGCCAAGCATCCTGAAAGAGCATGATGGCCTGAACAATAATGGATTCTGAACAATTCAATAAGACTATCATCCGGGTTTAAGCCACTGAGGTGTTATGGTTCTTTTGTTAATCTCAGCATACTTTGACCTATTTAATTAAATGATCTTTTTAAAAAATATCATTCTTGATTAGTTAGTAACTACCGTATTTTCTCAAGTAGTGATAGTCAAAGTGTGATCTACAGCCTTGCACTGAACTAAGACTTTGTGCTATTACTTTTAAATTAAAGAAGTATAGAAATTGAGAGTAAGAATGTAGAAATTCAAAACAATTCAAGATTTCCATGATATACAAGTGTGGTGTATTTCACATGCTTATTTTATGTTATCCAGTTTTATTAATCCATGGCAGATTTGAGAAGGAAAATAAAAGGAAATCTGACATATCAAGCATATGAAAATGCTGAAAAAAATGAAATAAAAGATGTTCCTCATACAGGGGTGTGGGGACTGGTACGCCCTTAGAGTAAAATATATTGTTTTTGGTAAATATTATATATATTCATTTGGAGTAATATTAAGTAACACACTGGGAAATACAGAGAAGAAAGCAAGTCATTAAAATTTCATTATTGATATTTTGGTGAATAGTAAGGATTTACTTACAAATATATAAAGTATAAATCTCTATGTTGATAGAATTACAATAATAGAACTGTGAAACATGCGTTTCACTTCAATATATAGCGTGGAAAAATTTACATTCCAGTAATTTATCCTCGTTAGTGATGAAAACATAGTATCCCATGGCATACACATGTCACAGTTTATTTGTCCTATCCTTCACAGACACACATTTCATTGATTTCAAAAGATACATCACCACAGTAGGCTGTCATCAATGCACTTGTGAATACACATGAAGCTCTCTGTTAGTTTTTGTGAAGGGTTGGTTCTAAGACTTCTTTTGCATCTTCGAAATCCCTTCTATAAGATGGCACAGCTTAAAATATAACCTACACAATCACCTAGATTACTTGTACTACCTTATATACTGTAAAAGTTAAATAGCTGTTCTACTACACTGTATAGGAAATGATTATAAGAAAAAGTGCACTACATTTTAAAAATCATGCTGAAAGTTCTTGATCTGCAATGGGTTGAATCAGTGCAGACCGTAACTTGTATGTCATCTTCTTTAGTGAAAACTGGAAAATATGGGTAGCTAAAGCAATCGGTAAGCCTGCCTCACAATCCCGAATTGTGGTCCTTTGAAGAAGGTTTGAAGAGTGGCCATTTCTTCAAACAAAGGTTTTTTTTTTTTTAATGTCCCTTACATTTTTCCTATGAAGAATATACCTTCTTTATGTAGCCATTGAAGTATGATTCTCAGCACCTGCACACATGTGATATCTAATTGTCAGCAATTCCTGTAATTCACTTTTATATTATTGAGAGTAGGCCAAGGACAAACCTAGCTTGGCCAGCAAAGCCTGCAGAACCATCCCCTTGGATGGTTATAAGTATGTAAATCAAATAGTGTCTATTTGGCATCTCCTTTGGCTAGAAAACATAATGAGATGAGACAAAATTTTCCTTGCTGAGCCCCCACTTTTATGATACATCTCTTCAAGGAGGAGAGAATGAAACGGAGGAGTCCTATGCTGCAAAAAGGGCTAGACAAATACAGGTGGAAACAATGATTTAAGTCATTTTCCCAGAACTATAATATATATTTTAAAGTTCACATAATATATTATGTTCACATTTTTGTAAAAGCTATGACTAATTAAAGGTGAATTAAAATGCAGAATAGTTTTGGCTTAAATTTAACATATGAAAAACTTTTTAAAATGAAAATTTGCAAGTAAGCTTTTTGCTAGAGTAGTTGGTTCATTCTAAAAGTGAATTGTTAGAATGATCAGGCATTATTTTTCTCTTTAATTCAAGAGCATTTAAAAAAAAAAGAGCATTTTAATTGTTTTTCCTTAGGTTGCATAGTATGTGATGGAGTATGTCAATTTTTTTCTTTTCAGTTTCAGAAACCTTGTATACTGCTTTTACTCTGTCCTTCCCATTGTTTCAGTGATATCTAGAATAAAAATAAGAAAGACAGGCTTGATAGGAAACACCAGAATCAGGAACACCATTTCAAAACGAAGAAAGCATATAGTGTCTCAGTAAGTCACTGTATGTAGTTTTAGAGTCCACATGTATAAGAAAAAAGTGAGGTGGTGCCATTGACAGAAATAAAATCACTTAGTTATGAAAATTACAGTGGGTTCAGGATAAGCCATGTAGGACCAAATGTGCAAAAATGACAATATCTGAGAGATTATTTTCCAAAGCAGATAGAAACATTAAATCCCATTCTGCTGCTGTAAAGACTATGATTGTGGGAGAGATACATTTGAAGACAGGAGGCACCCAAAAGTCACAATTGGACATAGTGTTGCCTCTTGAATCATGGAATTCTATTGTGGGACTAACTCCTTTTTTTTTTTTTTAACTACCTCTTAAGAAGTCCCATAGTAGCAATCAGAGTTGAATTTGGTGTATCTGGGTAGGTGGTTGAGAATCATGGAAAAAAACTATTTAAATACCACCTAGTCCAAAGGAGATATTTTGAACATGGATAAGACAAGAAGGAGAACAAGCAAAGTACTTCCTCCTGTATAATTCTGTGCCTGTTTAAACCTTGTCTTAGTGTACGTGCAAGACTGCATTTCTATGAGGTATAGCACTTTTGGCACCAAAGCTAAGGCTGATGTGGTGACTGGATTCTGAGGCTGCACACCTTTCGGTCTCATCTAAGACAGACAGAAATCACCTTGCCACTGTGCCTTATTTGTGTAAAACAAATATTGTATTAAACACATCATATTATCAGTTAAGAAAATATTAAAGCAGTATTTTAATATAATACATTAGCAATTTCAAATTCTCAGCTTGACACTAATTAACAGATGTACATGTGGGGTGCCAAGAAGAGGATCCTGGGAAATATTAAACTGTTTGACTTCAAGAGAATTAGGTTCAAAAGAAATTCGAAAAGAGCTGTGGAACAATGAAAGCCATTTTTAGAAATTTACAAACTGCCTTTATGATAAATTTGAAGTTTGTGGGCTGGGGATTTAGCTCAATGGTTAGAGTGTTTGCCTTGCAAGCACAAGGTCCTGAGTTCGATCCCTAGCACCAAAAACAAAAAAACAACAAAAAAAAAATTGAAGTTTGTGATTATTGATAAGCACAAAATTAGGCAAAATCTTTACCTTTTGCATATCAATACCCATACATTTCTTTCTCTGACACATGTTTTCCTAATGTGCATTCCCTAACTTAATCTCCTTCATAATTATGTAAACTTTGATGTTCTCCTCTTCTCAGCATGAGTAGCATTGTGGTTTGGATACAGAATGAGCCCCCAAATGTTTATGTGCGCACAGGTGCGGGTTTGGGAAGGTGATTATTAGATCATGGGGATGCTGTACGTATCACTGGATTCACTGACTCATGATTTCAGCAGCTGAGTGTGTTGTCAGAAGCTGAGGCATGGTGGGAAGAGGCAGTTCACTTGGAGGTATGACCTGGAAGGGTGTATCTCCTTCGCCAGCTCGTCTCTTTGCATCTGCCTCCTGGTCACCGTGATGTGACGAGGTTTCCTCCACTGTGCTCCTCTGCATGCTGTTTCTGCCTGGCAACTAGCCAGCTATAGACCATAGCTGTGAGCCGAAATAAACCTCTGCCTTAACTCTTGGGCATTGTGTTCCAGAAACAAGATAGTAACTAAGAGAGATAGTAACAATTTTCCATTTTTTACAAGCAAGTCTTTCTTGTCTCTTTATCTTCATAATAGCTATGCTCTAGTTTTCTCTATTTTTATGTGTTCTTGTTATAGAAGACGGCAGTCATGGGGCAAATGTTCTTAGTAACTGCCTTGCCTCAAATAAAAAATTTAAAAAGAATATATATCATATCATGCGGTTGAAAATCACTAAGCTTGGACTGACTTCTAGGGTTTTGAAAAAGATTCCTCTTTTCCCTGTCTTGAATTGGCTGGAAAACTCATGACAGCAGTCTAAGCATTAAAACCAGAGCACTCTTCAATTCAACCCCAGCTCTCTGTTTTCCAGGAATAGCTTTCTTGACAAAATGGTGCAGTGTTGGATTCTGCACCCAGATGGCAATGCAAAGTGAGGGGAACTTGTCTGATAATCACAAAGTCTTCCGAAATGTTTGTTTTGAGTATGAAGAAATAAGTTTTTAAGGCTGAACATGTGGTAGTGTAGAAGGCACAGGCAGCTTTTCTAAATTGATTCTCACTTGCATAAGACAAATCTGTCTGGCACGTGACTTTATAGCCATTCAGTGATTTTATGAAGCAAATATTTCTCTCACTGCAGAAGGATTGCTCATCATGCTGTGACCCTAAGAGTGAAATCTTCTCAAATTACTCTTCCCCTCTCAAGTTTCAGGGGTTAGGAACATAGACAGGCACAACACATTCATTTTAAAGTCAATTCTTGAATGCCTTGAATAGATAAAGCACTAGCCCCATCTCTTGGATTCTACATACATATATTGTTCATGATGTTATGAAAAAGCCAATATAGTGCAAGAGAAATTATCAAATTATCAAGCTTTAGAGATTAGATTAGCATTAATGGCAATGCTACTTGTTAACTGTCAATAGAATCAGACAAATTTGATATCGCAATTGCTAAAACGATTACTTCTTTTTTTTTTTTTTTGTGGTGCTGGGGATCGAACTCAGGGCCTTGTGCTTGCAAGGCAAGCACTTTAACCACTGAGCTAAATCACCAGCCCAAAACGATTACTTCTTATACCTCTGGCTTTAAATAATTACTCAAATTGCAGTATGATTTATTTTTTACCCACTTTTAAAAATTTTCTAGCACTAGGTCATTTGAATCTTATTTTCTTCTCATGGTATCATTTTTCTCCTTGAACAAGTGTCCCTTTAGGATGAGAAGGAAGCAAGGATTTGTCTTCAAAAAGCAATTACAAATAGGACTCCTACACTCAAAAAACCCAACTAAAGACTTGAGAAACAGTAAACATTTGTGTGGATTTAGTTAAATAAAGACAGACATCTTTGACTGGAAAAAAGAGCGTGAATATATATCTATGGGAGTGAATGATGATGGGTATGTATGAGTGTGTGCACTAAAATAGATTATGATATTGTATATATTCATCACCTCAATGTTGAAGACAATGAAAGATATAATTTCTTCTGCCATTGATGCTGGGTCTTGCCAAGACCCTATTTAGCCAATGCAATGTAGAGGAAGCAGAAACTTAATATGGCGGTACAGTTGCACTGATTGTTTCAAGCACCTGCATTTTGGAATAAGATCACACTGCAAATAAACTATTTATTTGTCTAATAAAGATTAGAGTCATGTAAAACAGATTTTGATCCAATATGTATCTTGGAATCCAGTAGAAATGCAGTCTGTTTTCATAAGCTATCACCTAACTTACCCTCAGATATATGAGCAAAATGATTATTCTTTATATGTCTAGTTTGGGGGAGTTTTCATTATATGACGTTATTATGAAAGACTAGCTTATTGGATGTATTTATGTTTACTCTCAATATCCTCTTCTCCGAAGTATTTGCTTTAACTGCATATTGTAGTGAATATGAGCAGGGAGCTGAGCCAAGTAATCTTGTTTGAATTATTTTATTATTATCATTAATTTTTGTATATATAATGTTACATTCATCTCGGAGAATTGGTACATATACATATCACACCATAATCATTTTCACTCCTTCTTCATCCAAGTAACTACTTATTAATTTCTGTGGGAACCTGGGGAAAGCTATATAAGCCACAGAATTGTAAGTCACATAATTTTAGTATTGATATCTACCTCAAGGAGGTTGTATGAATATTAACTATATCAATATGCATCATGTGGAAAAAGCATTTGAAACGTAGTTGAAACTCAACACAAAATAATCATCGTGATTTTAATTTCTTTTATCGGTATATACATATACATTTATTTTAATGCATCACTATGCTCTACACTAGATGCTTTGAACTCTGTTCTCTATGTACTGAATGACACATTTATGTGTTAAAGGACAATTTCAACCAGTAGCTACTTCAATTAAAAGAGTAAAGCCCGAGTGGTATTATTCTGCCTTAATGACCACTTTTAATAGGTTGGATACATTTACATCCAGTAGGGCAGATGTGCTAGAACAGGCCAATGTTACAATGATAAAATTTGGACTTTGCCTCCATTCAAGAGAGTAATTAGTAATGTTATCATATCTAATATATTTACTGGATTTATCATCGAAAATATTTTCTTACTGGAAGAGGCAAATCAATATTTAAATATTTTTAAGTTGATGTCTTATTAATAGTGTTGAACAGATAATTCATAAGCTTTTGTTTAGCCTTTTGAGATTTCTAATATTCTTAATGTAGTTTAAAAAGAAAGCATACCTAGAATTTCATATCAAGTCAAAGTTGAAAAAAATCAATTCCTAGTTCCAAGTCCCATATTATCTTCTTATTGTTGTTATATTTTAATAAACATTGTAATAAAATTCCTACTGGAAAAATAGAAAGAGAAAGATAATAGACTCTAAAAAACTATATATTTATATACATATACACACACATATACATCAGACAAAACACATTGTGTTATAGAGACTGGATGGGGGTAGGTAAATATGTTGCAGGCCTTTTTAGTTTTCTACATGCTTTGTTCTTCAGGCCTCATCAGCAAAGTCAGACATAAATTGCCTCTAAGATAATTGATTTATACAACTCTATAGTTTTAAAATTAAAACTAGTTATATGATGGTACTTTGCAGTGTTCTACTGAGATGAAGTTGAGCATCTTTTCACATGCTTACTTGGTCTTTGGCTTGTTTTTTCATTCTCATCTATTCTTTTGAAGACCAAAAGTTTTCATTTTAATAAAATTTAACTTACCAGTTTTTCTTCAATGGTTCATGCATTTGTTGGTATACCTCAAATGTCATTGCTGAACCCAAGCTCACATAATTCATCCTATATTATCACCTAGATCTTGGTTTCACTCTTTAAATTTAGATCTGTGATCCATTTTGAGTAAATATTTGTGAATTGTGTATGATCCCTTCCCTCTCCCTTGCTCTATGGAGTAAGGGGAAGAGACAGAAAAAGAAGAAATTATATTTATTATTTATTGCATGTGGGGTGTGCGTTTCAGCCCTTTCCTGAAATGACTCTCTTTTTTGGAGAATTCTCTGTTCTTCTGTTGTCAATTTCAGTAGATGATATATTTCTAGGAATTGGATCTAAATTGTCGAATTAGAAGCATAGTGTTCAATGCTGTATTTCTTTATTATCCTCGTAATTACTGTGGGATCAGTTGTATTGGCTCCGATGTCATTCTTATATTAATAATCTGTGTCTGTTCTTTTTCTGTTCATCTTGGCTAAATTGCATTTGTTTTATTGATAAAGAACTAGGTTTTGCTTTGATTGCTTTTTCCTCTATTTCTTGTTTGTAATTTCATTACTCTTGCTGTATTTTTTTTTCTTGCTTAAACTTTGGTTTCAATTTACTAACCTTTTTCAATTTTTATTTTATTTTTTTTTTATTTATTTTAAACCAAGAGCATGTATTGGTACATTCTACATACATTGGTCACATTCATTACATTTATTCTGTACCTATACATGATGCATCTTGGTTCTCCCCCTCTCCCCCGCCCCTCCCCTCTCCTCCCTTCCCCCCTATTTATATCAGGTTCATTCATCATTTTCCATATTTTCCCTTTCCCCTCTCTTTCCCCTGTTGCCTTTCTGCTTTTAAAAATTGAAGTTTAGATTATTTCCTTTATATCTTTCACATTTAAATATATGTGTTCAAAACTGTATTTTCTTACTATTAACTTTGCCACATTACAAAACGTGAAAAGTTGCATTTTCAATGTCATTTAGTCCAAAAAATTTTAATTCTTAGTATTTCTCCTCTGGCACATGTATTATTTTAATATCGGTTCTTTATGTATGTGCAAAATCAAATAATTTTGAGACTGTCTAGTTTTTTAAATCATGATTTCTATATTAATTTTGTTGTGATCTGAAAATTTATTTCATAAAATTTGTATCCTTTGAATTTTGCTATTTGTTTTTTAATTTTTTTGGTGCAGGATAGGTTCCTTTTGATTAATTTTCTATGTGATATTGATAAAGATGTACGTTCTTGTACTGCTGTACAACAAAGCCTTGAATATATTTTCAATGTTTATTTTAATTTTCTAAGATTTTTTTCATAAGAAATGAGTATCTACCCACCCTCAAACTGGTTAGACACTGTAAAACACATTCCCTTTAATGCAGGCCTTTGTTGAAGGTGTATTAAATGTTCCAGGTTAATATTACAACAGCTACTCTTTGTTCCTCTTACATTGAGAGAAGCAGAAGTGAACTTTTATCAGATCTTCACAAGAATTACCTGATCTAGCTCCTGTGGGTAGAACTCAAACAGAAAATTATGGAGAATTATCAGTGGGCAGATCTTCAGAATTTTGAAATACATCTCCATCTAGTCTACATTCAGGCTGCCTAGGATAGTTACCTTCTCCGTATTATCCCAGCCTGGTGCTGCCCCAGCTCTGGTGTGCTCTGATAAGACGTTATGCCCCAGTTTCCAGGGCAGTTACTTGGTCTGTGACATCAATTCCCTGATGGATCTAAAACAGATATTGATTTTCAGTTTTTTAATCTTTTTTCTTGACAGAAACTTAGCAGTGATGCATTCCAAGCTCTCCACATGTCAGATTGGAAAGTAGAAATATACTTTTTAAAATAAAAAGAAAACGCTCAAAGAAAGCAAATCCAAAGCCTGTGGAATATGTCACAGAGAAATAAAAAGGACTTCTAAATTTAAATTTTTATACCCACAAAAAATATCTTTTAAAACGAAGTAAAATGGTAACATTCTCACATGCACAAATGCTGAAGTATATCTCATCAGCCAAATATACAGTTCAGGCAATGTGCAAGGAAGTCTTTTTGACAAAGAGAAGCTGTCACCACATGGAAAAAATGCAATAAACTACACAAGAAACGTTAACTATATTAATACTTACATAATATTATTTTTGTATGAGATGTATATCTTAAAGTGTAATTGACTATTTAAACAAAATGACAGTGTATTCTGAGGAAAGAATTATAGTTGATGGACTAACTGAAATCAAATAAGATTATAAAAAACCCAATTAAAGAGGACAAATAAGGAGGGTCTTAGTTATTTTTCTTATTGCTCAGACAAACTACCAAACACCCAGATTTAAAGAGGAAAGGTTTATGTAGCTCACAGTTTGTAGCGATTTCACTTCATAGTTGGTTGGCTCTGAAGCCAAGTGGTGTGGCAGAGGGACATCGTGGAGGAGAAACAGTTTGTGGTGGGCAAAAGGCAGGAAGGCAGCAAATGACTGAAGTAGCAAGGAAACAATTAGTAAGCACCAAGTGACAAGCAGCAACAGCAGCAGCCCTCTTTCTGTCCCTTAAGTCCTATCCAGGCTACCGACGGTTAGGGTGAGGGGTACCCTTAATCCTAGCATCGCAATGCAAATCAGTCCCAGCATCACATCCTTGATCCCAGCATCACACACCCTAGATCCAGCCACCTCCGAAAAGTCCCACCTATGACCGCGTGAGGTTCTCAGGAGACATCTAGATACAAGCCATAACAAGAAGCAAAAAGGAGAGATCAGAGAATAGGGAAAAATAGATGACAGATTTAAAGTAAACACAAATCATCATTATATTAAATACGATTAGGAGATTCATGATTGATTACTTAAGGAAGACCCAAGGCAGGGCTGCCTGCAGTGAAACATAGTTTCAATAAAAAATACAAATTGGTTAAATGTTAAAAAAAAATGGAGAATGATATGTATTCAAAGAAATAAAAAGAAAATTGGAGTGGTTATATTAATATTAGACAAAATAAAATTTTGGGGCAAGAATTATTATGTGAATGAAGAAATTCCTTTGAATTTGATAAAATTATTAAATTATCAAAAGGACACATGAGTCTTAATCATTTATGCAACTAATCACATATCTTTAAGGTACAAGAAGCTAAACCTTAGAGAACCTCAAGGGTATTAAATAAAACAAATCAAGACTACTGTAGGATATTTTAACATCCTTCTCTGAAAAGCTGACTGAACAATTAGACAATATATTCATACCTATACAGAAGACTCGTATAATGATTTCATCCAAGTTGGATTGATTTAAATGCATAAAGACTTTATAAATCAATAGTGGAATGAATATTCCTCTCAAGACCACATTTTACATTTGCAAGAGACAATACATTATGAGACAAAAGAAAAGTCTAAGTAAATTTAAAAATATTTAACTCATTCAAAGCATATTCTGTAAGAAAAGTAGAATTGGATTAGAAAACATTAATTAAAAAGTCTCTGAAATATTCTCATGTATTTTTACAGTAGCATATCTGTGGTTCAAAGAAGAATTCACAAAACAGTTAAAAATCATTTCGAACTAAATAACAGTAAAATAAAATTTATCAAATCATAGAATATCTTTTAAAAGGATTCACTGGGAAAGCTATAACATGTTAGAAATGAAAGTAAGGCTAAGGCCTCAAAGCAAGAGAAAAAAAAAAAAGCAGAAACAGAACCACAAAAGAAAGGAGATAACAAGCCAAAATCATATTTACCACATGGAACAGTAAAGAAAATAAATAGAAACCAAAGCCTAGTTGTGTAACATGATCATTGAAGTGTTTTCTAGTCATAGTGGCCAGTAAAAATATTAGAGAAGACATATTAACACCATGTGGACTTATATAGACACTTCACTACAGAAGTTAAAAATATTATAAAGACTAGTGTAAATGAATTTGTAGTGATTAAATCAACTATTTAACTACAATGGACATAATTCTTGAATGAAAAAATCTAAGACTTAGTTAAAAGAAAGTAAAAAGCCTAAATAGTCCTACAATATTTTTTTAAAAATCTATGCATAGTCAGGGCTGGGGATTTAGCTCAGAGGTTAGAGTGTTTGCCTAGCAAGCACAAGGCCCTGAGTTCAATCCCCGGCACACACAAACACACACACACACACAAAGAAAAGAAAGAAATTCACAAAATGAATTTCACTATAAAATAATGTTCAGAAAAATGCAAATATGAGGCAAACAATAATTCCTTCAGGATGATAAATGGCATCTTTAAAAATAAGATAAACCTACTATTATTAGGAGCGAGCTCTATGCTTTTATCCTAAAATCAGGAATAAGACATGAATATCTAACTTCATTTCTATTCATTATTTTATTTGGTGGTCTAGCCACTGCATAAAAGCAAGTAAAGACATGAGAGATAGCAAACTGAATAGAAAGTGAAACTCTAATTTACATGTGGCATAACAATATATGGAGAAATTCTGAAGAACTCCAAAAATTGTACAGTTCAAGTAGAATCCACAAGGTTACTGAAAAGCTCCACTTTAATTTTTACAACAAAAATATTAAATAAGGACAAATGGCAAAATAATGGCAATGCCTGTGTAATAAATAGTGGTGGTACATACTTTTTATTTCAGCAATCTGGGAAGCTGAGGCAGGAGGCTTAGATAGAAAGTTCAACCCCAGCCTAGGCAAGTTAGTGACCTCACAAGACCCTCTTTCTGAGAGTTGAGAAAATGGGGACGTAGCTCAGTGCAAAGGCCATCCACAGTTAAAAAACGCAAAGAACTGGAATTAAATGACTTTAAGTAAAATCTACATAAATGTTGCATATTACATTTGTGTATCAGAAGAATCAATTTGCTAGGTGCCATTTTTTTAATTAATCTATAGATACAGTGCAATCCCAATTGAAATTCTTGCAGGTGTTTTGTTTTGTTGAAATTTGCCAGATAAATCTAAAATTTATATGGAAATGATTACTTAAAAATCCACGGTACCTTAGTTTCAAAACTTATTATGAAGTTACAGTAATCAAAGTTGTAAAAATCTCGACAAACAGATCAATAAAACAGAAGCAAGCTCTCAAAAATAAGCTCACACTGTTAAGGAAAATTGATTTAAAAGAAAGGAAGAATAGTAATTCAGAAGAGAAAGGACAATTTTAAATAAATTTTGCCCAAGAAAACTGGATAAAGATGTCCAAAGAAATTTAATTTTACACCTCATATCAAATGTAACATTTAATACAACGTGAATCAA
Organism: Hystrix cristata; assembly: GCA_004026905.1. NCBI lineage: Eukaryota > Metazoa > Chordata > Mammalia > Rodentia > Hystricidae > Hystrix > Hystrix cristata. The sequence continues at coordinate 100,730 of PVJO010001895.1, forward strand.
AGATGTAATTATAAACATAGGTCTATAAAACAACGCCAATATAAACATCGTAAAATTTATTTTGTGACCTGGTGTTACCCAAAAGGTTTTGTAAAAAATAATATATCAACAATATAGTCCATAAGAGAAAAAAGCATGAATTTTTACCACATGAAAATTTTAAAATCGTGTTCTTTAAAATACACAACTCCAAAAATCTAGGGACAAATCAGATTCTAGAAGAAAATATTTCCCCAGCCTATTTTCTAATGAAGTGATTGTATCCAGCACATAAAAATGTGATTCAAAACTCAATTATAAGAAAACCAAGAGACATTTTGGCTCTTTCTTTAAAAGTTAAACATACCCCTTCCACCAACCATTCTACTTCTAGAAGTTTAGCCAAAAGAAATGAAAACGTGTCTTTACCAAAATATGGACTTCAATTTCACAGCTGCTTTATCTGGAATAGTGAAGTAGTGGAAAGAATCCAAATGTTCATCAATAGATGAATGAATAAACAAATACTGGCATAGCTATACAGTAAAATGTTACACTAAAATCAGAAATGAATGCTAATAATTGCAGCAACATAGATGAATTTCAAAAGAACTAGGTTAAAATAAGTCAGGCCCTCTTCTCAAATAGGTAGTATATAATTCTATTTGTACAGAATTCTAGAAAATACAAAATATATAAAACAGAAAATAAATCAGCAGTTTTTTTGGGGGGGGATTAGGGAAGGAAAATAAGAAATGACAAAAGAGTATGAGGTAATCATTGTTGTGATTAACAGGTACTCACACTCTTCATTGTGGGCACAATTTCACAGATATGTACATATACCCAAATACATAAAAATTCTGCAGCTCAAGTACATTTGTCACGTAATAACATCTAATTTATATCTGAATAAGTTAGTTTTTAGAAGATAAAACTCTTCTAGTAATAAAAGTCTAGCTTTGCAAATCAAATACTTTGAATACCATTTTATTTTATGTAGTCCCTAGTTTAATGTTTAAAATACCCCTTAGAGGTTAAAATGAGTAAAAGTATACTTTATAAATGAAGAAAGACAAATGCTCGGTTATGTAGCAATTGCACAGAATCAGAACAGGCCTATGGTAGAGCAGCTAAGTATTAGAAAACGAGTATTTGTGTTGGAGAAAACTACCGAATCCGTTTTAGGTTCTGAGTTAGAGCAGAACATAGGGACTCATGAAAAGCTTTGGCCAGTTCCATCGCTTACTTGTGATATTTGTCACTGACTACTGATGGACAAGAAATGATATCAGATATTTCATCGGTCCTGCTGGGATGACAGTCCAAATCTGTCATTTATAAAAGAATGTTGGTCTGACAGATAGACACGAAAGTCTCAGTCTGGAAGGATGTTAGTGATGAAAAGACTAACTAATGAAAGGTAAAGTCATATACATGTAGAGAATGTTTAATACCCAATGATTTTTTTTTTTTTTTTTTTTTTTGGTGCTGGGGATCGAACTCAGGACCTTGTGCTTGCAAGACAACCACTGTAACCACTGAGCTAAATCCTCAGCGCCCCAATGATTTCTTCATACGATGCAAATTCCTTTCCTACCCAGTTCAGGTCTGTAGAGTGAGAGAAGGCTCTGACTTTACATCCTGAAGCAATTTGTTAAACTGAGCTGGTAAGAGTCCAGAGGGAAGAGAAAAACAGAATGACTGAAACGTGTGTGCCTTCTAATCAAACAAGGTGTCCCTTTCATTGGAATTGCTTTTTAGAAAGGAGTTTAGATTTTTAGAATGCAGAATTTTAACTGGAGCAGAAATAGGTGACATATTGGGAAGTCTTGGAAGAATAGGGAGTTAAGGATGGTGTGAATACTGCTCAGGATAATATGTGTCTGGAAATCTGCCTATTGTACTCCCAGGAGAAGGACTACACAGAGCCCAGAGATAACTGAGTAATGATCTGGGGAAATTCTTCAGGTGATTCTCCTTACCAAACTGATGGTTTTTGCCAATGGCAAACACATTATTCAAACGGAGGAAGGGATTCAATTTGCCCTTCCCTCCATATGGCCCTACTTCCCTGACTGCTGCCCTGCCACACCAGCAGTACAAAAGCTAACTGTAAGTAGATGTTTCAGGATGACTCTTTCAGGATTGGGTAGACTAAAGATAAAGAAATAGATGTGGCTCCAGATTTTATATACATATACACACTTATTATCACTATATTATAAATAAGATACTATAGGTACCCCCGGTTATACATAGGCGGTGTGTTTAAAAATGCGGTGTAAGTTTAAATTTAAAATTATTACGGTCAAGGCATGTTGCTATTACTCTGCCTCAATATACTCCTTGCTTCAAAAACACTTATTCCAGCATTCTCGTCACTTTCTGAAGCTGTTCTCAAAGTCCTTCTTATAGAGTGTCTTTAGTTGTGATTTCTCAATGTCCTGAGTCAATTCCAGCTTTACTTTTGGGCTCATTTTGAATTTGAGCAAGAGGCAGAAGTCTCAGGGGCCATATCTGGTGAAGATGGTGGGTGGGTGTACATCATGGTATTTTTACAAGCCTGCCTTTCCATTGGATGGCACGCTGCTGTAGGTAGCATTCACTGAAGTTTTGATCACTTCCCCATAAAGAAGATCACAAAGGAGGAATTAAAGGAACACTTCAGAAATGGGAGCAACAATAAGATATTCATGTTTGAAACAACAGGGAGCATGGGGGGCATTAATGACAATGTGTTGTTTCCTATAATGACTTATTTTTAAAACTTTAAATATTCAATGTATTTTTCAATCACACCATGTTGTCTGTATTTCTACACTCATACAATACCTATTTGTATATTTTGCACCTATTGGATCCCCTATGGTTTTTATTTTTTTTCTTAAAAATTATTTATCATAAATTAATCTGTATGTAAGCCACCTGGACTGAATTTTAGCTTCTTAGTCATAATTTTAGACTAAGACAAGAATCCTTTCACCTTTGAATGCTGCATTAATTTACCATCAATACAAGTATAACTCAAATTCACATATACCATCTGTGAGAAATGACTGGCCAATTTCTGCCAGAGTGCTCCTGGGAACTAACGCATAAGAAATGAAGCCAGTGTACTCTGGGAATTAATGTGTTCGATTATTGCAGCACTATGTTTACTAAAGATAAACTTTATTTTGAATTGGAGTTTATCTCTGAGTGAATTTTATCTTGTCTGAATGAGATTCCCTTGAGATGTCACCAAATGCAGCTGAGGGCAGAGAATGTGGGCTCTGGCTTCTAAGCCCAGGTCGGCCATTTCCTGTATGATATACACAAACTATTGAACTTTGGTATACCTCAAGTTCTGAAATTATAATTACTATATTATAGAATTAGGCAATTTATCTGGATCGATCTGTTAAGCACAAATTTTTGCAAGCAATAATCAGAAGACTGTTTTTTATATTCTTTCTTTTTTAAGGAAATATTATATTTTAACAACTATTTGGTGGCTAGTTGGAGAAAATTCTAAGAATTCTGTAGACGATCAGAATCTTCCAGTTTTCTGTGGAGCTGTACTTGACTTACAACCTCAGAAATAGATAAGGGTTACTTGTTTACTGAGTGAAACAACTTCTCAAGAATTGTTCCAGGTGTTGGTAGAAATTTGAGCTCAGTGGGCTTCTGATTTAAAATTCTTGAACCTTTTGGAGTTTGCCGTGGTGTGACCTGTTCCGTCTCAGCTGGTGCTGCCCTGGAACTTGAGTGGGACATGTGTTTATGAAGACACCGAAGCAGTCCTATACAAGCTAATGAATGTATTCACAGTTGTAGGAGTCTCCTCTAAATTTCTTTCTAGATTGACCCTAAGAACTTTGTGGTTACTAGCCAATTAGAAAAATGTGACACACTGAAACAATGACTAAATATAAGCCAGAGATTCCAGGCAGCACAAAGATCATTTTTGATTCAGAAGTTTGACTGAAGTTTCTCCTGCCAGGAGAAGTCTGTATTATTTTTCAACAAAGCGATTTCACAAAATGCTTTGCTTTGGTGTGGCCTAATACACACTTAACTATTTAAGCCATATTCTATTTCAATCCAACTAGTCTGGTGGGTATCGTATGGATTCATGAATACTACAAAAAAGTGCTACCACATGCAAACAGTTCTGCCAACTCCAAGTATATCTCCAAGAAGTTTTATTGTCTCATAAGTTGTTAATTGCATAGACTCCCCCAACAAAAAGATATTTATATTTATATCTATAAACCACATCTAATCTGTTTTACTAAATAAAACAATTTTTTATTTGTTTACTACCTAGACAAATTTCTGTAATAAAACAGTACTTATGAGACTCTCAACCACAAATATCCTGGATACAATGTTCTATAAGAGATTAATCATCAAATATGTTTAAATTTCATTTACATTGTAGTAAAACTTGAACTCTGAGATTGCTATGCCACCTGCTTTGGCCTTATTGCTCAGTATTGCTTTTGCTATTTGAGGCTTCTTCCTTTTCCATATAAATTCTAGGATTGTTTTCTCTAGATCTGTGAAGTATGCTGTTGTTATTTTGATTGGAATTGCATTGAATCTGTATACCAGTTTTGGAAGTATGGCCATTTTAACAATATTGATGCTACCTAACCAAGAGCAAGGGACATCTTTCCATTTTCTGGTATCCTCTTCAATCTCTTTTTTTCAGAGTGCTATAGTTTTCTTTGTAGAGGTCTTTCACTTCTTTAGTCAGGTTAATTCCTAAGTATTTCATTTTTGTTGAAGCAACTGCGAATGGTATTGTTTTCATAATTTCCTTCTCATCCTGTTCATTGTTGGTATATACAAATGCTAATGATTTTTGCAAGTTGATCTTATATCCTGCTACTCGCTGAAGTTGGTTATTAATTGTAGGAGCTTTTTGGTGGAACTCTTGGGTCTTCAGTGTAGAGCATCATGTCATCTGTGAATAGTGATAATTTGAGTTCTTCCTTTCCTATACATATTCCTTTTATTTCTTCTTCTTGCATAATTGCTCTGGCTAAGGTTTCAAGTACTATGTTAAATAATAGAGGTGATAGTGGGTATCCTTGCCTAGTTCCTGATTTGGGAGGGAACGCTTTCAGTTTTTCTGCATTTAGTATGATGCTGGCTGTTGGTCTGTCATAAATAGCCTTTATTATATTCAGGTATGGTCCTTCTGTGCTTATTTTCTTCAGGATTTTTATCAGGAAGGTGTGTTGCATTTTGTCAAAGGCCTTTTCTGCATCAATTGATATGATCATGTGGTTTTTGACCTTGCTCCTCTTTATGTAGTGTATTACATATACTGGGCACAATGAAAACAAGGACATTGCCATCCTTCTGGGACTGTAGTAAGAATCATTGAGTTAATATCCATAAAATGGTTAGCACAGTTCCTCTCACATAGAAATTACCGAGAATATTCTACTTTCTGAAATGTTATGTGACATTTGTTAGGAAGGGTTAGTTCTAAAACTTGGTCCTGTGTTGATTTTAAGAAGGGATTAAGGAAGCCCATCTCTGCTCTGGCTTGAGAACTGACGGAAAGTGAAAGCGATCCTACAATGAGACATGCCGGTACTATGTAGGAAGAGAAGTGCTGGACTAAGGCTATAACTGAAACAGGAGAAGCAGTACTTTATGTTAGCTGGGAAAGAGCTATGTGGTCATTGTGAGGTTTGTATAATGATTCCTTTTGACCTTGTTCACAAATAATACTGAATTGCTTCATTTCATCTTAATCTGTTATAACCATAGAGTTAGCATGTATGATGGAAATGTTCTGTGATTGTTTCTGTTGAGTATTGGGCATCATGGCCAGACACTTACCAGCAGGCAGCTCTGAGAGTTGGTCAAATAAGCAGGAGAAGCCTCCATACTTATCTGGAGAACTGAAAGTAAGAAGACAGTTACATAAATCACATGGACCAAATTAAGAAATACAACCTAATTGCAAAATTCCCAGGTGCCATGGTAGATTCTGACTCGAGAGAAAATTCAGCATGTTCAATCTGTTTTAGTTTTATAAACTGATAATTATCATTCTCCTAGAGTCTGTTTCAAGGTTTTTTCATGGGTTAGTGTTACCGTGAGTACCTGACATACATATGACATACATACTCCATGATGTGGAATCAAAGTCAAACTCTGAGTGAAACAAAAATCTTTCATACTTAAAACATCCAAGTATCTAATCTTTCAATTTTTTTCTTCATCCGCATGACATCCACTATCTCAAATTTTGGAAAACAGAGAAAACAACCTGGTTGCCATATAGAATATACATTTTTAATTTATTGCCAAGTCTACATCTGAGTAAAGTCAAGATCCTTACTGAAATTTTAGTATATATTTAAAAATCTAATGCAAATCATCCTTTAAACACAGTGCAACATTCTTACTCTTGTTTGCCCTCTAAAAGGAAGATAAATAAATTGGTTGATATTTCTTGATTTTATAACCATTTGGCAGCTAATTGAAAATGCAATCTGTGTCCATTACGCTGTTCTTTTAAATCCATTCACACCCTTCAAAATGTCACCACTAATCACACTCACGTTCAGCCTCCAGAGAACAGAAACTTCACACCAGCTCAGTTTCTTCAGTCACAGAGGTCTGTACAGTCAAGCATATAATCAGCCTTTTGTTAGATTCTCTGAATATCTCCAAGACAAAACAAAAGAATAATCCAGACTAATAAAATATCTTTAAATATAATTAAGTTTCCATTCAAATGCGTTTTTGAATGCTACATGATTTTTCAATCTCTCATTTCCTTTTCTCTAATTGAATGTCTGAAATTAACCCAAGACCATGTTGATTGTTTGCGGTGGTACCACTTCATCTCCTGGAAAAAAATCTAACCTTAATGTTTGCCCAGACTGTGGTGAAATGGAGTAAATGGCCAGTGATAATGAACTATGGAGAAATTACTTCATCAGGAAAGGAATACACATAATTAATATTCTATAAGCCAAATGAAATTTAAAGAATAAACAGCTAGAGACATATGTAATGTTCATGTGTGAATTCTTCTAATCCTTTAACAGGCTTTTAGTTGGTCAATAAAATAATTATAAAATTTTAAAAATTGAATGAAAATTCCATTAATGCGAAGTTCTTTATTTTCAAAATTTTAACCACAGATTATTATTTTGTGACTCCCAATCAATTAGGTAATGGGTAGATATGAATTAGTCCCCTAAAGCAGGCCTCTTGGATCAATCCCTGACTTATCACTGCTTTATTCTGCAATATCCCAGAACTGAGTCTACATGTGTTACTCTTTCATCCCCCTCTATGTTCTAGAGAGTATACGGGAATTATTCAGTGACTGAAAACACAATTTTATCTTAAAGCTAGCCCAAAGAGTCAACTATGGTATTTTCCATACACAAAAATAAATTTATTTAATTCTGAGATAAAGAAGAAATATTAACTATGAATTAGAAGAACATTGATGAAAAAACAAAATTATTCAAAATTATTCTTGATATAGTATTAAGGTAACATGTGATTATTAAAAGATTAAGTTTGTGCTCACCAAAAAAAAAAAAAAAAAAGGTAGAATCTACCAAGGGAGAGATTACAAATACATCCAAGGCCATAGTCCATTTTAAATAGCATAAACAAGAAACAGTTCACTATTGGAGATTCGAATCAGAGAGCAGTTCTGTTGAGTAGAGGCAGTGAGAGAAATTTCAATGAAAGGCTGATATTCAAGGTAAATATCAGGAAAGTTGGATATAATCCTGATATGTATAGGCAAAAGTGATAAATAAAAATTGCAGATGAAGTAAGTCCTCCCTGCTCTATTTCTACCATATTTAAGGCCTCCCTGGCATTCTCATATCTGGATATCTTCCCATGGCTTAGGATAACTAACTTGAGTCTAATATGACTGTCTCAGTTTATAGGAAAACAAGAACAAAAACCTATGTGGATCCTATTGTTTCAAAGTATAAGATATGCACATGTCCACCTAGATAGTGAGAAACACAAGAGGTAATCAATCCTGTTTTCCCAATTCTGTTGGGGCAGTTTGTTTATGGTAGAAATAAAAGAGCAGGACTCACTTTGATTTACTCTAATAATCTTAAATGAAGGAGCAGGATATTTAGATTTATCAAAGCTAGTGTTGTTCACAGATCGAAAACCACTGGACTAGGAAAATTTAGGCCATCTTTGTGTTTTCTCCCTCTCTTTACTCCTTCTTTCTCACACTCCTCTTTTTAAATCATTTGTATAATTATGTCTATTTGGCTTGTGTTTTGTTTCCTTTTTTTTTTTGGTGCTGAGGATTGAACTCGGATCCTTGTGCTTGCAAGGCAAGCACTTTAACCACTGAGCTAAATCCCCAGCCCTGTTTTGTTTCCTTTTGATGACTCACTTTCTCGTTACTATCTTGGGGTAGAATTACTCCTTCCTCTTATATAGTGTCACCATATGTCACACACTAATCCTTTGGTCAGGCTCATTGGAGGATCCTGGTAGATTCTTGCAGCTGGGAATAAGTAGGACATGACATTGGGCAGAGTGATAGGAGAAATTCATCTAGGTCTTCTCTTTCCTCTATTTTCTCCAATTGTGTATTAGATAATTCTAGAGTCAATGGTTTGCAAGAGAGCAGATTTGATACAGGACATTTACAAGTTACAACATTCACACAAAAGCCAAATGCTTGCAGAGTGCAGGAAGTCTATTTATGCAATGGAGACCTGAAAGATCCAATCCAGGGCTGGGAGCCCACAGCAGTGTCTCATGCATGTCCATTTCTGCACTAAATGGCTGAAGAAATCTGTACTGGAACCAGGGTACGATGCTCACAGCAGAGATGATAGACCAGATCTCCCCTGAAGTGAACAACAGCCATCCTTGATGACAGAAAGGTCCCAAGCTCTTCCTGTGACAAGAACAGCTGAGTTCCCTTTTGGAGAACCAGCCACAACAGAGCTTCTCCTGGGAAACAGCTGGCACCATCTTCTCCTGTTGTGCTTTATGTTGTACTGGCTACAATACTCAGGTGGATCCTCTATGCCCAGAACTGCACCAACTCAGTCCAGCTGGGCGTTCTGCCTCAAGTTGATAATATCAGTCCATCACATGTTGTTTATTCATTTTGCTCTTTTATGTTTCTTTCCTCTTTCCATCTACTTCAGCATATTTTCAGTATCTTCTATTGTCCTTACTCATCTTAGAGCATAATCTAAGGATGTGACTGATCGATTCATTAGCACCAAATACTAATAGCTAGTAGGGAAATAAAATGCAAACATTGTCATCAAGTATTTTAGTTTCCTAGAGTAAAAATACCCGCACTACTTGGGAACATGTCCCATGACAGAGTCTCAAAGTGAGGTCAGAAGGAGAAAGATTTGCAGATACAGATGTCCTGCTGAAAATTCACAAATAATGGAATACAGTGACATGTATAAGATAATTAAAACTTGAAACTAAAAAATGAAGAACTATTTCTGAGAAATTCTAGCAAATTACTTTATTGTTAATCATTTATCATAATTCTATCACTGAATATAATCCTCATCAATTTTGTTTCTACTGCACTAAGATCTGTGGTTTTTAGTAGATATTTGATGTATTCTTTTAAAAATTTTAAGAGAAATATTAAACGAGATTAGATCAGAATCTCTCATACTCAAACATTCTTATAAAAATTTAAGTAGTTACATTTATGAACCAACAAAATCATATACCTTTTAATCTCTCAAATATCGATTTGATGTTAGAAAGCAGACATAATAGCCAAATGTGTCCCACTGTTTTGAAATTATGGGGGACAACAAGCCAGAAAAAAATTTTTCCAAGATAGTACTTATGAAGATTTTCAGGAAATTTGCACATATTTTAAAAATGTTTTTTTAAAAAATCTGCCACATTGTGTGAAATTTAAATTGATAAAAAATGCCTAATATTTATAAATGGTCTATTGAAATATACAAGGTAACAAAAATATGTTTACATTTAAAAATTATTATAGGAACACATTAATTTCTATCAAAATAATCCGCTGTATTTCAAAAACACTCATTTCATTGTTTTTGCCATTCGTGGCAACAGTTCTGAAAGTCCATTTTTGTGTCTTTAATTGTGTTGTCTTGGCTGACTTGACGTCTTCAATCAATTCAAGACATTTATTTTTCATTGTTATTTTGACTTGGGGGAAGAGCCAGAAGTCACGCAGTCCCAGTGAATATGGGACTTCATATCCTGTGAATATGGTGGATGAGAACATACTGTATGTTTTAAGGAGCCTGCCTTTCCGTAGGGTGGCACTTGGCAGCAGCATTTACTGTATTTATGATCATATCTCATAAAGAGACAAAAGAAGATTTCCAGAACTGTTTTGCAAAGTGGAAACAGCAGTATAAGTGTGTTCAAAGCACTGGGGAATTTTTGAGAGGGAATGATGGCAATATGTCTTTTAATGTTTTTATTTAAATGTGGTATTTTTTATTAGTCCTAATATATGTGTTATGTGAGAGTCACCATATTACCTGTCATTAAGCGCTTCATGGGTATCAACTTATCATATTAATATCAAACCATCATAAATCTTACTGGGCTTGTGCTCTGATATATATCAGGATGACCCCCCAATGCCTCATGTGCCCATAGGTGTCTCATGTGCCCAATCACCACCTTTGGAGAGGTGACTGTGTCTTGCAGCTGTGAAACGCATCTGTGGATTAGTCCACTGTTGAGTTTGTAGCTAAATGTGATGTTGGGACATGAAGCGTGGGTGCAGGAAGTGGTGCACTGGGAGGATGGCCTGGAAGGTTTTATCTCCCTCTCTCCTGCCTTGACCTCACTCTTTGCTTCCTGTCCACCATGCCATGCACAATATTCCTTTGCCACGCCACTCTGCCTTGGAGCCAGCCTTTCCTCCTTTAAGTGGTGGGTGTCAGGCATTGTGTCTCAGCAACTAAGAACTAAGACATCTTAAAACAATAAAATATTAATTTATAGGAAAGATACAAGTAGTGGTTGAGATGCGTTAGTGGTTCTGAGCAGAAATTATCACTCTAAATTATTGTTTTTTTTTGTTTTTGTTTTCGTTTTTGTTTTTAAAGTAGTTTGGCCACTGTCATGATTACAACTTGGGTCAGGCTGTGTTTCTTCCCACTATGTCTTCCCATTGAAAGATTTACAGGGTCTATTATGAGGAGATTTCCACGTACATCCTGTGAACATTTCCATCTCTATAGATAGATAATAGAGATAGAAATCCCTTCTTCCTCCCAACTACTGAACAACTGAGCTCTGCTCTGCTCTAACCCCCACTTATGGGCTAGGGAAATATCGAGTACTTTCCCAGCTTTGACCGTGCGTGTAATGGAGATAAGATTATTTCCTAGGCTTAGGAAATCAAGATTCCTACAGAACTGGGTAGTTGTTAAGACTGGGATAAAATGGGGAGACATGTGATATGGTATGGCAAAGGTGACCCCTTATCTTTTGTACATGGGATGGTTTTCTGTAGAAGAAAGAATTGAGAAAAGGTGCTAAGAGGCACAAGGAAAAGGAAGCAAGCCAGGGAGAGGTGGAGGGTGGGCCCTGATGTCAGTCTCTGGGCTACAGGCTAGGCACCCTGAAGAAAAGATTAAATGACTCTTAGTAGCAAACAAGATGTCTTTTCAATTTAACTTTGCTTTTGAATAGTCTCATTTGTCTCTAAAACTTACAAGCTTCAATAAGCGCATTTGTCTTTGGAAACAACACTCATTGTGTTGAAGCATCTTTAACCTGTTAGTAACAGATACACCTCATTAGAAGCCAACCTATTAGTAAACAAACAAAAAACCCTCTCATTTTTCACAAAAAGTTATTAAAGAGTAACTGTTTCATTCCAAAAAATAATTTTCATTTCAAACATATTCACCATTGTAATTATAAAAGGCCCATAGCTCGCATTTTTGTGAGACACTGTTTATAGTATTTATGTGAGTTACAGTACCTTTCTTAATCCTCACAAATTGATGAAATAGTTATTTCACCATGACTTTTTTATGTGTTTTGAAGTATAATTCAAACATCACATTTTGTTGGTGTACAATTTTTTTTTTTACGTTTGGCAAACTCATAAAGACAAATGATCACATTATAGTCAGCAATCATATTACCCTGAAAGTACTCTCAAGCTGTTGGAGTCAGTCACCTCTCCTCACCTACCGCTGATGGTAACTACTGATATGATTTGAATCCTTATGGGTTTTCTTTTTTCATAATTTGATATAAATGAAATAATACAAAATATCTTTTATTTTGGATATTTTTCATTCTGCTTGTGAATATATGAAATATGTATTCCTTTTTATTCTTTAATACTACTCCATTCCATAGATGAACCAGAGTTTGGCAATCTGCACATTAGTTGATATTTTAATTGTCTTTTGTAATTATAAAGCTTGGCTACTATGAATAAAACCTCAGTAAGAATTTGTGTTGGATCTGTTTTGGATTTTTTGTATGGAGATATGTGTGTGTGTGCGTTTTCATTTTTCTTAGATACCGACTAACAGGATCACTAGGTTCAGTAGTAAATAATGCTTCATTTGGAATGAGGAATCCTTGAAATTAATAGGATTAGTAGCTACTCTCATTTCGCAAAGTAATTCAGAGAATTTATATTTGAACAAAAGCAAGCCAGCCCCAGAATACCTGGTTTGAACCACCATGTCAATATACAAGATCTAAGCTTACCATTGTAAAGAATGATTAGGATAAATAATATAATGATTTTTTTAGATTAATTACTCTTTCTATATAATTATACACCAAGTATATGACTATACAGAATAGTTGACCATGTATTAGGATTTGCTATTTTCTGGTAGGTCCTGCTTCTGTTGGTATTACTTTTAATGAGTTAATTTGCTTAAAGTAAAATGACTTTTTAAAATCTTTCTTCTAATATCTGGAATTAAACTTTTCCTTTATTTATAGAAAATGCATATCTTCTCAAGGGCAAATACACATAGAGACACATTTGCATGTGCCCTATGCATTGTTCTATTTGGCCACCCTAATTTTGGAAACCACTCCATGACAAGAAAAAACCAAAAACAACAACAACAACAAAATAAAAGACACACACACACACACACAAAAATCATTGCATGTATTGGATTCCAAATTTCTTGTACTACAAAAATGGAAATGAATATCTTTTGTAAGTTTACTAAGTCCATAACAGAACTGGCATAAAAGCATTTCAGCACAAATTTACTACTTCTACCCAAACTTAGAGTTACTTCTACTGTAATTCAGTATGTCAATCCAATAAATATCTATTAGGGTCTATAATATGATATTCGCTTTTGAAGAAATTCTTCCACCACCACCACCACCCTCATCTCTTGATAATTTTGACTCAGTAACCATCAGCATAATAATAATTATTTACTTATTCCTGAGTCTTTCATTTTTAAATGTAGCATTTGTAGCTTCATAATAATTGCCATCAATCCCTTTAAAATTCCTAAGTTACCTGATTTCTTTTCCCAATCACCTTATCAGAGTCCAACCAACTATATTCTAATTTGGCCCATTCTCTTGTAAGATGAGAGCCTATATCGTCCAATGGCTAAAATTTCTGCTTTTCAACTAATTTTTAACTTCAGAAATATTTTGAAAAGGCAAAGATTACCACTGTTAACTTTAAAATTTCTTTTTCAATTCTCCTTTCTTCTTTCATGTTTTTCCTATTCTTCTTCTAGACTTAAAAATATTTAAGTTTTTCAATAAAAACTTAATTGCCAGAGATGTAGGCAAGAACTTTATGAACAAACTCAGATCATGCGAGAACTAATGCAAAGAATCAGCAATTGGGATCACATCCTACTAAAAAGCTTTTGCACAGCAAAAGAAATCAGCAACAGAGTGGGGCAAAAACTCACAGAGTGGGAAAAAAAAATTTGCCAGCTGTTCCTCAGACAAGAGTCTAATATGGAGAACTCAAAAAAATCAGACCCCCCAAATTTGAAGACCCAATCCAAAAATGGGCTTCTGAAATAAATAGACACTTCTGAAATAAATAGACACTTCACATCTTCAGATGAAGAAATACAAATAGTAAATAAATATATGAAAGTGTTCAACATCATTGGTCATTTGAGAGATGCAAATTAAAACAATGCTAAGATTCCATCTCACTCCAGAAAGAATGGCAATTATCAAGAAATCAACCAATAACAGTTGCCGGCGGGGCTGTGGGGAGAGAGGAACCCTCCTCCACTGTGGGTGAGACGGTAGACTAGTCCAAACAATGTGGAAATCAGTGTGGAGATTCCTCAAAAAACTACAAGGGATTCCATCTGACCCAGCTATACCTTTTCTTGGTATCTTCCCAGAAGAGTTAAAAAGATCATACCACAGCGATATATGCACAGCCATGTTTATAGCAACACAATTTGTAATAGCTAAGTCTTGGAAACAACCCAAATGCCCAGCCACTAATGAACGGCTAAAGAAGATGTGATTTTTTTTTACACAATGGAGTACTGCTCTGCAATAAAAATAATAAATCTGAAACATTTCTAGATAAATGGACACACCTTGAGAACATACTGTTAAATGAAGTAAATCAGACACACACGACTACATGTCAAATTGTTTCTTTGATATGAGAAACCATAAGTGTAAATAAGGACGAAAAGTTATAAAAGATATGATGAAAAAGAAAGACAATGTTCAAATGGGAAGAGAACTAGAGAGGAAAGAGGAGGGAAGGAAGGAAGGGAAAGGAAAAGAAAAAATGGAAACATGTAAATTAAGCTATTGTAAATAAGGAGGGGGCAAGGGAAGGGCGGGGTGTGGAAGGCAGGAAACCAAGATATATCATGTGCAGGTACAAACTAGTAATGACGAATGTGATCATTATGTCTCTGTAAAATGTACCAATACATGCTCTTGGTAAAAAATTAAAAAAAAAAAAACCCTTAATTGCTCCTCCTTTTCCCCACTCTAAGAGGATTTGGATGTTATTTAAAAATAATAGACTTAAAATCCCTTCAAGTATTAAAAAGTAAATTAAATTTAAAAGTAAATTATGGGTAGGTTTTGCAAATGCTCTCTGACTTGAAATTCTTGCATCTGACTTGAAATAGCCATAAAAATTAGTGGCTATTTGGTTTTTATGGATACTTTTGATCTTCTTCACTCTAATTTATAAATGATTCCTTGGAGAATTTACAGTTGTTTTAGTTACTTTTCTCTCGTTGTTGGGACAGAATACTCGACACCCAAAGTTAGGGGAAGAAAGGTTTATTAGCTCACAGTCTGCAGAGGTTTCAGTCTATAGTCCGCTGGGTCCGAGGCGGCGGGGCTGGCGTGGCGGACTCGCAGCCGGCCGCAAAGAAAAGTGAGGAAAATGCCAGGAATGTATGCAAATCAGCAGTGCAAACAAGCAGCTAGTTAAGCTTCTTCCTGTATCTATCTAGGCTACCTGCCCTCAGGGCAGCCCACACTCTAGATCCAGCTATCTCTTACCACATGAGGCTTTGGGGGGACATCTAGACACAAACCATAACAACAGTTCTTTATTTTATTTGTTCTTTTGCCAGGAACCTCAAGTGTCTCTTCCCCCAAATATTTGTGCATTCTAAAGTATTTGTTCTGATATTGTTGTTGAATAAATTAGAAAATTTGTGAAATATACCACTATCTGTATGGGTGAAGGTAAGTATATTTGGTATTAAATCCATTTCTTTTTACTCTGTATTTGGCCTATGTTTGTGCTCAAAGCAATTATAACAACACAGTAACAAATAACTTATGGTTCAGGGGTCAGCCAAGTAGCAGATACACTTTAAATTTGGGTTTACCAGTGAGGTCAGTGGCAGTTTCTGCTAACTACAGAAACATTTAACACCTTTTGTATCACTAATGTACTGGCAAGACAAAGCTTATTTCTTCCCAAGGTTTTTTGTTCATCTTGGTCAACACTTTGTCTATTTAATTCTCATTTCGGGGTCAAGGCAGGACACCTAAATGGTGGTGGGTGACAAATGTTTTGAGAAAAAATAAGCTTTTTATCTCACTTGGGAATATGTTTTGCTATTGGTGTTTTCTTGAACTTTATTTATTTTTCCCTCTACACTCAAAACTTGTGGTTTGTGAGTGTAATATCCCTGGGTTCAATGTATGTTGCAGCTTATCTCTATTACCAATTTACAAATCAATTAACTGGTATAAAATCAAGATGCTTGTGTTGTAATACTAAATAGCCTGCTAGCTATCTTGGAAAACCTCAGAAACTTGAGTCGTACAAAAATCTAACAGATTAAAGGAAGAAATACTAATCTCTAGAATAATAATTTGAGACTTCACTACCCAACTTTTATTAATGGATGGTACCTCCAGATGGAATGGGAAGATTTAAACCAGCACACAATCCAGGCAGATATTAGAACATATACAGAATGTTTTACCAACAGCAGCGATGCACACATTTTTCTAAAATGCACATGGGGCATTTTCCAGAACAGGCTATTGTTTCAGCTGGGCATTGAATTTTAAGAGATTTAAAAAGGTAGTTATCATATAAAATATCTACTCTGACCTCTGCAGGGTGAAATTAACAGAGATGACCTAAAACTGGAAAATTTACAAATTTGTAGAAATTAAACAGTGGACTCTTGACCAACTAGTGGATCAAAGGAAAATTAGGAAATGGTTAAGAGACAAATGAAAAAAAATTTTTTTTAAATTTGCAGATGTACCAAAATCAGTTCTCAGAAGGAAATCGTAGCTGTAAATGTTTAGATCTTAAAAACCACGATTTCATTATTGGAAAACTTTTCTTAAACAATCTCTGAATTTTCAGTTACCTTTGGCAAATGAAATAAAAATGGTTCATATTTATTTTACTTTTCTAGAGGCACTGTCATTTGTAAAACAATGGCAGTTGTGTTCTGCCTAGTCAGCAGTTAGACCGCGCTTGTGTCTCCCTGTAGTTGTAATCCAGTGTTCAATAGCAATAGCTTCTTTATTTAGTCTGCTCTGGTTCTTACTGAAATGTTTTTAGTTTGATTTCTCTTGCTTAATATTGTTGTTTTCGGGTGTCTTTTATCAAATTAAACATTTTCATTTCTATTTACCTGAAACTTCTATTATTATTGATACTGAATTTTAGCATATATAATTTCCAGAAATTTTCATCTTCTCTAGTCTGTTCTTTTGTTGAATTAATCCATTTTCCAGTAGTAAAGCTGGAAAGTAAAGCTTAATTTTCCCTAATATTCTGTGGCTACATTCTTGAATTTGGCTTAATTAAGTAAAGCTTAATTTCACTCAATCATGATTCTATTAACCCCCATTGTTGGTTCCAATGTCTAAATATTTGTTAAGGGCATTTTTATGAGGAAGATTGGCTCATAATAAGTTTTTATACAGTCTTTGGCTAATTTAACAACAAACCCTAGCTTAAAAAAATGAGTTATGAAGTGTCCTCTTACTGTTCTCATTTTTCAGTGTTGTAAAAAATTTCCTCGAATATGAATTTAACTCCTCCTTAGAGGCATCTGAGTCTTGTGTTCTCTTTGGGGAATATTTTTAGTTGATAAGTGAATTTATTTAACTGATATTCTTTTGCTCAAGAGTAACATATTTCTTGAGTTATATTTGGCAAGTTGTATTTGAAAAGGGGATGTTTTACTAAAATTTTCAAAATTATTAAAATAAAGTTTTTTGTAACATTTTAAAATAAATCTTATTGTGTACCTTTAAAGCACACAGTATGATGCTACATGAGGCATACATCATGATACATAAAATGGCTATTAATGTGGACAAATACTTTATAATCTTTTTTAAAACTTTATTTTATTGGTGCATGTTTGCAGCACATGGAGTTTACATTCATCTATGTAATAGGTACACATAACACATCTTGAGGCTGTTTTATGCCCCTTCCTCTTCCCACTCACCTCCATCCCTCTGACATAATCTTACTTTTCTTTTTTCACTGCTAACAGTTTTTTTGTACCTTTACATAAAGAATTATTATTTCTGTATAATTCTTGTACAGCTGCTTTCATAAAGAGCTTTTCTATATTTAATGTTCTATACCACGCACTTGTTTTCTGTTTTAGTATTTTATTTTTTCTCGCTCATTTATTTTTGTCTTTTGTTTTCCCTAATATTCTGTGGCTACATTCTTGAATTTGGCTTAATAATTTTAAACTTTACACTTCAAAATTAGATATTTAAGTGATAACTAGTTTGTCTGCATCTGTTGCCAGTCACCCTGATAGGGTTCTTTTGCCTGATTCGGATGGAAATTGTGCATTGGCAAAGTGCAGCTGGACTAGCAGTCCTGTGTCACCAGGTGACGTGAGGTAGTGCCCACTTCTGGGCTTCACTGCCCGATGTCATCTTGTGCTGGATGCCGTAGGTTGCCTCTACCTGGTGCAGGCATCCATGTTAACAGCTCTGACGGTTTGTTCATCTTTCTTTGGAAGTCAACTGCTCTACGCGCACAACTCAGGATTAAAAAAAAAAAAAAAAAACCTCCCAATTGATTTATAGTACAGGACTTTTGGAACCCCACAGTAACTGAGAAATGAATCATGAATCATGAGCGGGTTCACGGGAGCACGCAAAACAAGGCTTTCTTTCCATAGGGCCTGTGCTATAGCACAGAGGGCGGTGAACAGGAGGGCGCCCTCCTGGACTAAGAGAAGTGCCTGGGAAGTTCTGCTCATGTAGCAACTTATAGGCCTGCTTCAGTGAGGTGAGGGCTGAAGCCAAGGAATCTTTTGGAAGTCTTGCTGTGAATTTGGGTATGCAAATAAGGGGCCCATATTCCTCCCTTTCTGATCTTAGCCACTCCATGATGCCCTCTCTGTTTTCCAAAGTCCAACCGTATCATCTGAAGGAGGAGGATTTGGGGAGGGTGCCACACTGCCCTTCTGGCTGCACTCATGTTGGAGTGGAAAATGGTAGTTTGACAGCTAGGGAGGAAACTGGTCCTAGTCTATCGGGGTGCAAGGGGGAGCAAATGGGAGCTGGGGGCGGGGCAGATAACTGCCGTGGAAGCCATACTACACTCCAGCTGGCCGAGGAAATATGGAAGAGAAAGGTGCTTCTCCTCTGTCTCACATCTAGAAGCTGTGCTATATCAACTTTTTTCTTTATTTTACACACATATGTAGGTATATACATCTTGTCTTTATCTACCAGCCCAATGTTGTTAAGGAGTACCTTAACAATACTCACACATGGGAGTTATCAGAGTTGACTGGTGGTGGCAAACCTATGACAGGCATGCTGCAGTGGACTGCAGCCCACCGGAAGCACTAAAAGCTTCACCATTGCTGGTCTAGGCCACTTCTTTCTAATGTAAATTCATAGCAAACAATGAGCTTGGTCTGGTAAAGACTTAAAGACCCTTTTAGCTTTATGGTTTTAGCACATAGTCAGTTTTCATAAATAGTCTATGTTGTTTGAAAAAGAATGTATTCTTCCTTTATATAAATCAACATTCCATATGTAGCCACTACTTTGAGCATATTAATTTTATTACTCAAATCTAGTATATCCTTGTCAATTTTTTTTTTCTGTTGTGTCAGCTAATGTCCAAGAATGTTCTGTTCAATCTCTTTTAAAATCTCATTTCATTTTACTGCTTTCTGGATTATTTCTACAGATCTACCTTCTAGTTTACTAATTCTTCGCATTTGTCTCATATCCCCTTAACCTTATTTAATTTTATTACATTTTTAGTAGTTTTACTAGGTTCATTTCTAGCCAGATTTACTTGTCTCTTGTTGCTTGTTTTAAAGATCTATGTAGCATACTTATTTTCAATGTTTTGAAAGAAATTTTTAATTTGTCAAGTCTTGCATATTTAATTTTGTGTATTTTGTTTTTTCAGACTCTCAATTCAATGTCTGTTTCATCTTTTGTTTTTCTTTTTTTTATTAAAAAATGCTAATTTTTCCTAGAGTGTTATTTGTATGGTTTATGCTTTGCCCAGATTGAAAACAAACTTGCTCAAGAAGCTTTTTATTTACTTATCTTTGTAGCATCTCTTATTAATCTGGGATCCTATTTTACTCCAGTGAGTTTTTTTTAATGACGAGGATGATACAAACATCTGACTACAAATTTGCCCTTGGGCTGGCTGCTTCTTCTGATTTCTCAGGAAAGAGATTTTGTCCCCTACACCTCTTTCTAGAGTTATTTCCTTGGCAAGTTGCTAGGCTTTTGCTCTTATTCTGTCTGCAGTATCCTGCCATCAAGAAAGAAGCTAAATTTTCCTGAATTGAAGAAACTCACAAGGGTGAAAGCTGCCTTTGAGATGCTTTATTTTTAAACTGTGTGGGGAATATATTATAAATTCTAGATTCTTTTGGCTTATTTGCCATGTTTGTAATAATGAGTTGATTCACTAGGATCTTACAGTGGTGATTGTGTGTGCGTGTATAGTCAGCCTCATTATAAATTAGTGCTAGCATGTTGCTGTTTTAAAATTCTTTGCTGCGATCTTCCTTACTGATGTCAATTTGTACCATACTTGGCCACTGGTCATTTATTTTTATTTTATAATGTTTTTAAATTGAGATCTCACTTTTTGCCCTTGCTGGTCTTAAACTTGTAAGGCCAAATGATCTTCCCATCTCAGGTTCCCAAGCAGCTGGGGCTGCAATTACATACTTAGGAATTAATCTAGCCAAGGAAGTGAAAGACCTATCCAATGAAAACTACAGAACTCTGAAAAGGAAATTGAAGAGAACATCAGAAAATGCAAAGATTAGGCAGAATCAATAGTCAAAAAGGCCATACTTCAAAAGTGACCAACAGATTTAATCCAAGCCCAACAAAAAACCAGCAGCATTCCACACAGAACTAGAGAAAACAATCCTAAAGTTCATGTGGAACCAGAAGATTCCTAGAGTAGAAAAACCAATCATGGACAGCAAGAGCTACACAAGAGACATCACACTCCTGGACTGCAAATTATACTACAAATTTACAATAATAAAAAAGCATGATACTGGCACAAAAACAGACAGGTGTATTGATGGAACAGAATAGAAGATACAGAAACAACCACAAATGCATTCAGCCACCTGATCTTTGACATAGGGGCTCAAACCACATGCTTCAGGAAAGATTGCCTTTTTAGCAAATGGTGCTGGGAAAAAAATGACTATCCATACTAGACCCAAATCTCTCACCATGCACTAAACTGTAGTCAAAATAGATCAAAGATCTAAGTATAAAAGGCGAAACACTTAACCTGCTGCAAGATAGAATGGCTAAAACTCTTGAAGACAAGTATAGGAAAGGACGTTCTGAAAAGACCCCAAATGCACATGAAATAACACCAAGAATCAACAAATGGGATTATATAAAATTATTAAGCTTCTACACAGCAAAGGCAACAACCAACAGAGTGAAGAGACAACCTACAGAATGGGAAAAATTTGCTAGCTATACCTTGGATAGATGATTAGTACTTAGCAAACATACAGAACTCAAAAAAATTAGACCTCCCAAAGTAAAGGACCCAATCACACAATTGGCAGCCGAATGAATAAATACATTTTAGAGGAAGAAGTACAAGGCGGGGGACTCGTAAGACCAGCTCATGGTGTTTGACTGTATTCCATTTTTTGCTTCGTATACTGCTTTCTGAGATTCCTAGAGACATTCAATGCCGGCTATATTCAGCCGGCTATATTCAGCCGGCTATATTTTCTACTCTAGAAATTGGAGCAAACAATAGTTTTTAGTAATCATTTTTTCAGAAAGCATGATGTTTATAATAAATCTCTAATGGTACAGTCAATCTGGGGCCTAAGTGTTTCCCTTTGCTTAAGCATCGAATAAGCAATATTTCAAATCTAATGCTAAGCTACTCCATAAAGACCTCAGTGCATGTGTGGAGAATGTTTTATTAGTCTTCAGTTTCTCCTGTATGCCTACTGTTTAAGAAAAAAAGTGCCAAATTTTAAATTTGAGTGCCAAATTTAATACTGTGTTTTAAAACATTATCATACTACAATAGTTGAAGTCAGTAAGGATTTTAATGTTCTTTGGTCTTCAAAATGTTGTATAGACAAGATCTGACCCTATGTTTTGTAATTTATTCACCCTTGAAATAACCTAATTTAGGCTCCATTGTAGGAATAATTTTGTGTCCAAATTCTCACTTGTAGTGTGCCATGTACCATTCAAAGGAGTATTTGGGCCCTGATGCCCTCTCTGTCAGTCTGTCTGTATCTGTGGTTTTGTGTATGTGTGTGTGTGTGTGTGTGTGTGTGTGTGTGTGTGAGACTATGTCTTTGTTATGTCTGTATGTCTGCCTGTGACTGTGCTGTGGCTGTGTCTTTCTTTCTGTCTCTCTGTCTCCCTGTTTCTCTCTCTCTCTCTCTCTCTCTCTCTCTCTCTCTCTCTCTCTCTCTCTCTCTCTGTCTCTCTCTCTCCCCTTCTCAGACATCAAGAGGAGAACAGCTTTCCTCTTCCACATGTCCTGGCTATGATGTTCCGCCTCATCACAGGTTCTAAACAGCAGAGCCAAGTGACTGTGGGATGAAACCTTGGAAAACCATCTTTTTTATAAATCAATTGTCTCAAATATTTTGTCACTGTGATTTAAAGCTGACTAACACAGTTAGCAAACATAAAAATAGTAATGGCTTCATTAAAAAAAAGAAAAAGAAAGAAAACGAGGCATTGGTAGTTGCTTAACAAAAATAGTTTATTCCTCTCCTTCCTTGGCTTCTTAATTATCCCAGCTGTTGTTTTGTTTTGTTTTTTTTTTTGTGTGTGTGTGTGTGCCAGGGATCGAACTTGATCAAATGCTCTACCACTGAGCTAATTCCTCAACCTCCCACCTATTTTTACAGTAATCTTCAAAAATTTTTTATGGGACCCAGTATTCTTCCATCTCCATTTAATTGTCTTGTTTTATATCAATGTATGGAAAATACTTTCTGATTCCAAGTCTGTACAGGGTGTTCCATCACACTTAGAATCCTGTCCAGAAGAAAATATCAATTAGGTTTGTATTATATGAATGCATTATCTTATATTTGTGGAGGCCTAAATTTAAAAAATGTGTCTCATAGAATTATACTCAAAACCGTATTCCTGGAAGTGCTAGGAAAGAATCTGTTTCTAGGCCTTTTATGTCTCCTAGAATTTGCTTGCATGTCTCAGTTTGTGACCTCTTTCTCCATTTTCAAAGAACTTCATTCCAACCTCTATGTCCTTCAATTTATCCCTTCTGATTTTGACCCTACCATTATCCTCCTTTAAGGACCTTGTAATTACACTAAGAGTATTTGAATAGCACAGGATATCCTCCCCGTCTCAAGAAACCTAATTTGATGACATTTGCATAATCTCTTTCACCATGCAAGGTAGCATAGTCACTGGTTCAGAGGATTAGAACATATACATCTGCAGTGGGCTATTATTCTTCCGACCACAGCACATTATTTGTTCCAAGCAAACATAAGCAATAGTTTTACCAGGAAATTTGCCTTTTCAAAAAATGGAAAGCACTGTTTCAGCCACCAAAATCAGTTTCCTGTTTACCGTCCTTACTGGAGGCTTTTGGAGAATGTACTCTCTAGAGTATTACTAAGGGCCTTAGCAGAGAAAAGCATCTAGTGATTTTATACTGAAAATTAAGGTCTCAGAATGACATAACTTACTCCTGCTCACAAATTATTGTCCTTGACCAGTCATATAGTGTTACACTACCACAAAAGCACACAGAATTGTGACCTGAACATATATCTAGAAGCGTATACCTAAAAATTATGCTAAACATCACCATTTATCAATTCAATAAGTACTCCCTTAAAGGTATGGTTTATTTTTAGTGCCATGATTAATAAGTAATTTCTTACAATTTATTGAAAGCTACCCAAACTTTTGACAATTGGCAAAAGTAGATATTTTGGGAAGCCTGAATGAAAGATTTCTTGGTATTCTTGTATCATGCATCAGAAAATCTCCTTATGATCTTTGGCAATGAAAATATAAGTTGGATTAGACTTAAATACTGGCTTGAAGGAATGGCATTTTCTGAAGGTGACTGCTCTAAGGACTGTGTCATTTGTAAAAATTTAGGAGCAATAATATTTATTCCCAGGGATTTTTAAACACACTTTTAATAGTATGGTATCTGCAATTTATTCACTTCATAGGTGCTAAAGTAATTGTACCCATTCCTGTGGAAGAAAGCATAAAAGAACTTCACCTACATCTCAGTGTCTGTGGAAGGCTACCATATAGTAACCGATAACTTATATACTTACTGAAGATACTTTTTATACTGTCTTTGGATTTCAGCTTATAAGGACAATCAATTTTATTTATTTTTATATTATTGTTGCCTTTGAATTTGTTAAAATGAGATCATTAGTTAATGCATTCTACATAAACTAGTAATATATCATTGAGATTATTTGTGCCACTTGATATGATTATATAAATTGAGAAAATCTATATGAAAAAAATGTATAAAGATGGCCTAATATAGAGTGAATCCTAAAAGATGATTTGATGATGTAGTAATAAAAGATAGTCTTTTAGCACATGCAACCCCCAAACTGAGCTGGTAGCCCATGGTCCCACAAAGATACACGAAGTAGTAGTGGTTAAATTTAGGGAAATTAGTTTGTTGAGTTGAAAATTAGTCTATAAATTAGTTATATTCTCTTGCACCAGGGACAGATCTACATCTGTTTGGAAATAAAGAATTCGAAGAAGTGTGTATCCTGTTCTCTCCTGTTTCCCACTAAGAGGGCATTTTTCTGCTCATGAAAGGTCTATATTCTCTACAGTCCACCCTTCTCAAATAAAAGGAGAGAGTGGGGATGCCTGGCTCAGACTTTCTATATTCTCCCTTTCAGATAAGCTAATTTTCATGTCATGGGATTTTTTTTTTTCTGCTTGTCTTCATAGTAAATTGGCTGAGACAAAACAATATTTTCCTCCTATTTCCCTAAATAAAATTTTCAGGTATAAGAGAGATGTTGATATAATATTTCCAGGATTTTTTTCAAGCATATACCTGTTCATGTTTGTTAAATCTTTTCTGCCTTCACAGAAAGTTTCCATATTTTCTGTCAGCTTTTATTCATCTACTTTTTATCAACAGACAATGCTGAAAACAAAGGCAAGAGAGACTAGGAAAGAGAGGAGCCATTTATTTGATCGGCTTCACCTGAAGTATCTTACACTGCCTACTCTATTTATGCTGCGCTGATGGTCCGAAATATTGAATTAAGAAATCATGTATATTGTTTGTTAGAAACCGTTAATTGAAAATTCCAGGATCTGAGAGGGTGATAATATAAGTGCTTAGCATGAATGGAAATCTACCATGTTTCCTCAAAAATAAGACCCAGCTGGAAAATAATCAGTCTTGAGAACTAGAGATCAAAAATGCCAGGCCTAGTCAGCCTGTCCTTGCCTCACCTGCCTTACAGAGCAGCCACCAAGCAAGAGAATGGTGATGGCAGAGAAGGCAAAGATAGGCTGATTGGGGCTGGCATTTTTGATCTCTATGTCTCAAGACTGATTATCTGGGAGGTGATGGGGATTGAACTCAAGGCCTTGTGCTTGCTAGACAAGCACTCTACCACTTGAGCTAAATCCTAAGCCCCTCCGTTCCTCATGTCTAATACAGACCATCTCATTTTTCTAAATAGACTCTGAATATGCCACCTCCTACCTCGGAGTGTTTTAGAATCATGCTCAAATAATTTATTCAATTTCTCTTGCAACAACATTTACAAAACCAGTTGTACCATGCATATACGTGTGTTTGTGTGTGTGTGTATGTTTGTGTGATTGAAATATTAACACCTACTCAGTAGAAATTAGATATTTCTTAGAGAAAAGTAAATTCCAATAAAGAGTCTCTCAGTGCTGGCACCTCTAACATCCTGGTGATTTGTTGTTGTGGAGGCCGCCCTGTGCTGGGCAGGACATTTAGCAGCATTCCTGCTTTCTACCCACTAGATGCCGTTATCTTCATCCCATTTGTAACAGTGAAAAATACCTCTAGACCTGCCGAACATCTCCAGGGAGGGCAGGGTGAAATCACACTTGGTTTAGAACCAGTGACTCGGTGTGGCGTCCTTCCCATCCGACCAAGCAATTCAGGCTTGTGAAAATATTATGTTATTTTGAGCTCATTTGTAAACAAAAACACTCCCAACATTCTACTCCTACAACAATGCATTAAATTGAAATGTAACTAGCAAATCTTAGAGCATATGGGGAGGAGGTAAAACTGTAATTGAGTGCTCACATATGGATGAAAAAATTAATTAAAACTGCAGTAGTGTGTCATTAAAATCTCTCTGACATGTTAAATCACTGAGACTGTTTCTAAGGAAGGTGAACTTAAGATGTCTCTGCTAATCCTTCAGTGTATAATCATATGCTTGGAGACTTGCTCTGCTCTTCCCTATTTCAGATTGTTTTGCTAGAGCTCATTAGACACTGTGACTGGCTCCAAAAATGTTATTTAGAGTATTTTATTTATTTTTATAATCAATTCACCCTGTTTTCATCAGAATCTCTCATGCTTGGCACCATATTATGTTCCTTATGCCCTCCTAATTTCCCTATCGATTTCTTATAGATTTGTCACTACGTGTGGAAATATTTAGACTTTGTGCTAGCTCAGAAAATCTGCAACCATCTTAAGAAGATACTACCAAAGAAATTCATGGGGAGCAGCTCTGAGGGCCTCTGCCATCAGAGAAACACACTAGACACATATGTTAAGGCAGGCATGATTCCCCTCGTAAGCCTTAATATTTTAGGAAATGTTGGCCCTGATATCATATTGATGTTTTCCTTTGAAGACTATTAACAATGATAGAAAACACAATTGCTTCATCATTTATAAAGATCATAAATCCAAACTTTATTGACAAATGACTGTTTATCAAATGCTACTAAGATTTACATGTATTTAAGTTTTATCCCTTTTAAAAATCCTAGAAAACAATACTTATTTCTGAAACACAGAAGACAGAATGAGCAAGGGTGGTATTAACTAGATTGCACCACAGTTAAATATGAGGACCAGACTGAAATTTAGGTAAACTAACTCCTGAATCATTCTCCTGCAATAGAGTACAGTTACAGTTGAACCACATCCTAATCTTCTACAACTTATAGAGACATTTTCAGTATATACAGTGTTCGTTCAGTCTTAAAGCAGAATTTGCTAAGGTTCTTACAATGAGTTAGTAAGTTTGTCCGGCAAAAATTAAAAGAGAGGTGAGGGCAGGGTCAAGTTCACAAGTAGTCCCAAAGGAAATATTTTGAGTTCCTTCATTCACTGCATTTGATTTACAGGAGATGCATGTGAACTTTAGGAAGACAGAAAAAATTATACATCATTTTAATGTATTTTATAATTTGCAAAGCATTTATACCTGTTTACCATTACCAAGTTTACTTTACTACACACGCATGACACTTATTTTAATGAAAAAGTAAGTTGAAGCACAAATCTATGATTTTAAAAAGGTTGCAACAATTCAAATTCTACGATAGACTGTAATAATAATAGAAATTTTATTATTTGGTGCATGATTTACTTCCCTTTATTTTTCTAAAACTGCCTACCTCCTCAGACTAACAAAATACAAGCATCTGCGTAATTACATGCCCCTACACACATACACACCTCCCCTCTACATATATGCACAAACACATTCTCATGACTGCATTACATGCACTCACTATGTATAAATCCCCCTAGCTGCTTTTCCGTTCTTTTAGATCCCATGTCTGTGTTGAATACGTTCATAGGTCTTATTCTACCAACAGAGGTATATTTGGTTGCTTTTGGGACCTTTCCTATAAAGCCTGTGTCAGTGAGTCACTAGACATAGACGTCTGGTTGATAGTTTTTATTAGCAATACTCTAAATTCAAAATTGGCAAAATAATGTAGAAGGATATTTATTGGGGAAATATCTGAAACTTCCATAGTGTCAATTTGTATGCTCATTTTTCCCCTCAAGATCCTTTCTTGGGAAAAAAGAAAAGATAATCCTATTAAAACCAAGTGAAATGTCGTAGCCACAATTACCACCATGACCAACATCATGGCCACCACCAACAGTGTGCAGACTACAAACTGTTCCACGGCCCTTGCGATGTGAAACTGTGGTTCCTGGTGAGGCGGTTCCTGGTGAGGCAGTTCCTTCTGCGCAGGTTGTTGGATTGAAGTTAAAGTTCTGTGTCAGGACTAGAAAAAGAATGGGGTGCGAAAGGAACAGGAACTTGCAGGCAGGACTTCACAGATGTCAACAATTATTTTAAAACACAAACGTTCTTTTCTATTACTGCTATATCTTCAGTTATAGATCTCTTGTCCGATTCCACAGTTCTTACTAGTATTGTTAGTAGTAGTAATGAGTATAATGTGCATTACAAAAATATTATCTTTTATATACCCATAATGATTCACTCAAAGAAGATTTAGGAAATGTGGCTGGAGGTGAATTGATGATTTTTTTTTAACTCGCATTTGTTTTCTTTTTGATTTAGAGAGACCCTCGTTTCTCTTGCCTAATCCTTTCCCTCAACAGGAATATGCATATCACATTCCCATAACCAGATGGCTTAAGTAAAATGCTATTAGGCTGCTACCTAGCTACTTCCTCTCCTTTGCCCCTAGGACCCTGGGCACAGATTGGTTGCCACTGGGTAGCCAAAAGCTTCCAGCAGGCAGAATTATCCCCTCTCTCATTCCTTGTCCTGCTCACAGCTGGAGAGGTAGGCACCATGCCAGCTACACCAAATTTCCAATACATTGACCTTTCCTACTGCGTTCCACACACTAGAAATATTCTTGCACCTCATGATTAGATGAAAGCAGTCAAAGACAGAAAAATCTGAAATAGTGCCCTAATAGCTAATCAAAGTAGTATTGCTGTTTTGTAATTTTAGGAGGCTTTTGCAAATGCATTTGAGTAAGACCGTGTATCCTGCTGGCCAAATATTTTATGCTTTAGTAAAACCCTTTTTAAAATTAAGTTAAGAAATTCCACTTGGTAATTTAAACACAAGAAAATAAACTGAAATTTCTCAGGCTTACAAAGGAGGCTCTGGCAGAAGTTTGAGATCTAGAACTAAGAAAATTAAAATATACCTGGGTCCTAGAAAATAGCTAGACTTAGGACACGAAGAGAAGAACTCATGCTATGCTTGTAAGAGTGTCAAAGACTTACACTGGAGGTGTAGGACAATCAAGGTCAGTCAAGCCAGTATTGAAGAATGACTGCACGATAATTCTTATAGTAGCATTTCCACAGGAGATAAAGGGAAACATCAATATCTCCATCTCGAGATCTGCCTCTCAGTGGACACTCAAAGAGTTGGCTCAGGGCTGTCATAGGTTTATCCTCACCATACATCTCATCCTCGTGGGTTTCCGTAGTGTAGTGGTTATCACATTCGCCTCACACCATACATCTCATCCTTGAACTTCCGGGAGACCACAACCAAGTATGTAAACTTAATTGTATCTAACTAACTTTAACAGAATTGGGGCTACCTGAGGAGCTGCTGTTAAATAAAAAGTATAGGTCTCCCAAGTTTTCTGCTCCTTTCTAAGGGTTCCATCTTTTAATATTTCCATATGGGTATCGAAGACACTTGAGGACAATGGCAAATTCATTGCTGGCCTCACAGCTACTCTTTCATTCATTGATTGCTTCACTAATCTAATTTGATTATTCTCTAAACACTAGTAAGTCTTCCTCGTTTTCTATTACATATCCTTTCTGGCAGATGGTACCTGCCAATCAAAGATAACATAACGTGTTAAAAAACAAAACAAAACAAAAAGCAAATATACATCAAAATATAATTCCCTAGATCTGATTGGAGCAAACAGAAGAACAATAATGTCCTGGAAAGATTTTAACTGGTATTCCACCCTCAATAACAACTCCTCCCACAATATTAAAAAGACAGGAAGTTAGAACTCAGGCTGATATCTTTTAGGTAGTACATAGCTGGAGTTTTTCTTTTTTTATCTCAGAAATTATAAATACGTTGCTTTGATATTACTTGTGTTATTTTATATTGTTTTGTTTTGGTTGTAGATTTGATTAGGTTTAGAGGATCTGTTTCTAATGTAGCCCACTCCCAGTACGCTGAATGCTGGCAAGTAGTCTAATTTCCCTTCATTTCCCTTCCCTTCATAGATTGGAGAAGGCTGGTCCCCCCCATTCAATGCAGAATGGACCAGCAGAGTAGTGAATAAAAACTAGAATAATCATTATAGGCAATCGTGGGGACTGACCACTTCAAGTTTAAAATTAGTGAAAAAAAAATACTTCTTTCAGGATTCAAGGAACCCTATGACTATGCCCAAATTTTATACCATTTACTCTTTCAGGAAAACAAAAAAAGAAGTATTTTGTTGTTTCCCATTCATATTCTACACTTTCTCTCCTCTAAGCATTTTCCTATACTCTTACAATTTGAAGGTTTTTATCTCTTCCAAAATTGATGGTGAAATTTAATTCCCAACGCCGCAGTACTAGGAGACGTGGCTTTTGGGAGATGATTAAATCAGGAGAGCAGAACCCTATGAATGGAATTAGACACCCTAAGAAAGTTTTTGATGGTGGTAATTGATGTCTTCTGCCTTGCCACCTTCTGCCACGTGAGGTCACAGTGCTCCCATCTTCTCTGCTCCAGGGGAGGCAGTGTTCCAAGTGCCATTTTAGAAACTGACACTGGGCCTACCCCAAAGAGCAAACCTTGTTATTAGATTTCCCAAGATCCAGAATCGTGGGAAATACACTTCTGTTCTTTACAGATTTCCTGGTCTGTGGTATTTTGTTATAACAACACATAAATGGACTAAGATATAGGTGCTCTTCTACAGTTACGATTTCCTGTGTAAATCCTTATTTACGCTTCTTTTCTCTGTATCTGAAGATCCAGCTCAAGTTCTTCCTTCAGAAACTTTTATATCCATTTCTTTTGTGAATTTTTTGGTAATTCCATATTAATATTTATGCTTGTGCATTTTGTATTTAATTTTGACATATTTTACTATGGAATCAATTTTTATTTCACCATTTTAATGTCTGTAGTGTCACGGATCACTCTGTTGAGTATCGCAGACTCAATAAATGCTTGTTGAAAAAGTTGATTTACTCCAACAGAGCAGGTCAAACAGGAGAAAGAAGATAGTCGACAGCCCATTACAATTTTATTTTAAAGAAATCAAGATTTCTTGGTTTATGCCAGGGACAGCAAAAATAACGCTAAAATAAAGATTTAACAGATTTAATATTGCATTAATTATCTTATACAAGATACCGCACACAATGTTTTAATTTGATTTTTACAGCAGATCTGTACAGAGTATCAAATTTCCTTTCTCTTATTAATAAATTGAAGCTTTAAGAGTTAGTATGTAGCAAAGTCAAAATATGAACTTGGATTTAATCATAATATTTTGCTACTTTAAAATAGTATCCTAGGACTGTATCTCCTGAAATCTGTACCAGAAAGCAGAATCTCACACTCTTATTATTCAAATAATATTGAAAACCATAAAAGTGTGAGAAACTGCTTAATGTTAAATAATTGCAAAATCATGTGAGATTTTGTCTGAGAGATGGACAAGTTATCAATAAATTTCAGGTGTGCTTTTATATACCTGACAAATCTACTGGTGCTACTGCAATGATTACCAAAGTTTTAACAATGATTTTACCTACACACATCCAAGAATAAGCTGACACAAACCTAATACTTTTTTGATTATGAACTCCTAGAAAGGAACACATATATTTACCTTTAGAGATATAAAATGGTTTTGTTGCTAAGAAACCTTCCTGCCTCCCATTTAAAAGTGATTATTGCACAGATTTCATGATGAGGTAATTCTGGTCTCTCCTATGCTAATCCAAATCACTAGACATTGTCACACTGGCATCATCTATGGCCACATTTGCACCCTGTGTACAGGAACTGATTTCACTACCACATCTTTGGAGGAGAATGGATCATATTTTACCCTGATGGTTGAAGGATAGATGTCTAGTACTGTAGAAACTGAAAAACCAGCCCTGACAAAGTAACAATAAAAGATATCAGCAGTGGAATCATGCTTCTTGTGCCCCTTGGGAAGCCAGCATTGAAAATGTCTTTACAGGTGTATTCTAGGAGTGACCACATCAGTGGCTGTGCACAGGGAAGGGTTTTCCTTAGAAAACTCGAGAATGTTGCCAACAGCAACCGGTGTGTGGCCTTCGGAGTGAGTTTGTTCTGTTATCAGTGATGGATCTCTACTTTTTTAAGCAAAAATCGGTTCATATTGTTAGTTTCACTTTTGTCAAATTTATAAATATAAAAAAAAGACTATGCAAAAATAGAAAAATGGGACAAATACTAATTTCAGGAACTAATTCCTAAGCAATTAGACTACAGTAATAAAACTTTGATGAGGAGGTAGAATGCTATGGGAAATGAACGATTATGGCTTATCCGAATGTGTGCTTTCAAAAAGCATATGCCTTAAAAATAAAAATGGAGCAATCTGGTTCTTTCGACTTAAATTATATGAAAAAAATACATTCTAGGGACATTGATTTGGAGAATATTTGTTCTGATCAGTGATTCAGACTTCAGCTTCCCTATTATTCGTTGTTCTCCTTTTCTTTCCATTGGTACATGGTGTTGCCAAACTCCTCATGGCAGAGCTCAGGGACAAAATTAGCCCAAATTTCTGTTGTTATAACATCCACCAAATTCCTAAGAGGAATACTTCTTCTTCCGTTCCTGACCACTGAAGAGAGGTGGTCTTGTCTCCATTTTAAATTAAGATGCCTGTCTTTCCCTGTTTTGGTAACTACTCCTGAACTATGAGTGGTTTGCTTAGAAACCTCTATTCTCCTTGATTTGGAATCGGAAAAGCAGAACCCAACCTCCCCTCCTGAGAGAACAGAACAGCCAAAATGAAATGTACTATTACACATCCCTTTCAGAGTTGTTTTGTTTTGTTTTGTTTTGTTTTGTTTTGTTTTCTCAGTCCTAAGGTTTGTCTGGGGAGGTCATAGACCGGTTTTCTTTTTATATCCCCTGGGATAATTTGTAGACCTCTTTAGAATACTTAACAGGCTGTTTTTAGTTTTGGAACTTGAACTGAAATTCTAAGAATAGATTTCGTGAAATAACATTCAAAGCCCTATTACTCTAGTTTAAAATAATCCATCTGTATTCTAATATCTTCATTTACTTATGGTGTTCTGCTTCTGCATGATTGAGAATTACTCCAATTAAGGTGCTTTTCATCTTCAGAGTCTTTTACAAACAGTCATTCATTACAGCTACACATGTAGTCAGCTAATGATCTGGGACCGCTCAGGGGTTTCCTGATTTATGTTTCAAAAGACATCACGACTGTAATCCTTCTCTCCTCTTCAGCATAGAAGGTGACTCTTGCGTCAATGTGCCGAAATGAGTAGAATCGAGTGTCAAACACATAGGATAAAAACTTTCTCTCTTTCTTTTCTACATGTTCTATCTTTCCTTTCTCTCACCTTTCTTTACCTCTTTCGTGTTTATAATTTTAATGAAAGGCAGACAGTTTGCGGCTTTTTTTTTTTTTTCAGGGGCAAAGAAAGCATCTATGTGATTTCGGAGCATGATTGTGGGAGGGAAGGCAGCCTGTGCCTCTCCTCACTCAAAGCCTGTGATTGGGCGGGTAGAAGGGAAATCAAGGATTTCAATAGCAGCTGCTGATTTTGCACCCAGATATTTCCTAACTTTGTAGTCATCCCATCAGAAATGTGACCACTTTTACACCATGAGTAGTTTTGGTAATTTGAAGCATCTCAATTTTTTTAGCAAGTAATTATGAGGGCTCATGTAGCATTCTTTACATATGTCTAAAGCAAAATGCAGATGTTTGGAAATCCTACCTAAGATTATTTCAGAGGAAATCTAACTATGATAAGTGTTGTCAAACAATACTGTCACCACTAGAAAGCCAGGACACTCAACCAAGAAAATGTAAATGCCTCAGAATCCAACAGTAAAGATAGTGAACTACTTTGAGAGAAAACCAAATATTTATGTAAAACTTTCTAAATAATTCTTGAAATTTATGGAGTGTTGCCATTTGAATTGTAAATTTTTGTAAGTATTGTAAAGTGTTCAAGTGATTTAGTCATTAGTTTCTGGCTTAGCATCTGGGTATTTTGAACCTAGAAAAACTTTCCTATCATGTCAATGTTATTTTAAAGGACACAGGAAAATGGTTGTCACTTCTTTCCTCTAATTGTGACCCACCCTCCATTCCAACTTGTCCAACTTCCTTATCCCTGAATTGCAAAAGTAGTGGTGTGTAACTTGGTTGAAAATAATTTTAAATCATTAGAAAACATTCAGCATTTCAACATAGATGTGAAATAAAATCTAATCATTTCATAATAAATTCACTAAGAGCTTGTCAAACTTTTTCAAACCTTCTTGATACTTATTAAGTATAAAACCTTTAAGAAGATGATGCAACATTTCTTAATCCTTAATTTTCTTATCTATAAAACGGGAAGAATAATTTTCATCTCTTTGAGTTTTGTGCAGAAAAGATTGCAAACATAAATCCTGTGTTTTCCCAGGTGGGATTTACAACACACTTCCATTCTACTTGACAGTCTGCTTTCTGACTAACTCGCACAGTGGTGTTAATGGAACAACAGAAGCCCTCGCACCCTGAGTAGAAGCTAAGCATTTTCTAAATCTTTCCCCTGCCTCACTTTAGTGATAAATTCAGGTCTAGCCATGCTTTCTGGAAGAAGTTTGTCCATGCACTGACTGACACCATCTGTAACTCCCACCCAAGAGACACTTTCTTTAATGACATAGCTCTAAATTTACTGTGGCTTTGTATTGCTGGCTCCTCTTAGAACAAAGAAAACAAAGTGGTGAACATGTAATGAGACCATTTCCAGAAACTTTTTCCCAGGATCACAGGGAATTGTGTGAATGCTAAAACAGGCATCTGCCACAGATCTCCCCAGCTTAGTGCCTACAAAGTGGGAGATAAATGCCTGTATTCAGCAATAGGGTCACACGAGTCACACATTAAGCTTTTCATCTACATCTAAGTCACACATTAAGCTTTTCATCTACATCTGATGCATCTGGTGACTACCTTACTTGCCTTGTAGTACTGATGGGATGTTACACATCTTAACCTCCAGGGCTGGGGGTGCAGTCACCAAAAACAGTGACAGTGTGCACAAACAGAAAGATCAGGGAATCACCTTAAGAATCTCTGGCTGACAAGTACACTCTGACAAGAAAGGGAGCGGCAGGATTTTTTTTTAACTTAATGCATAGGCACCGACACAGATTGTCACAAACAAAATGGAAAAACAGGAAAATATATTTCAAATAAATGAATTTAATAACTGTCTGGAAACTTGCCCTCATACAATGAAGTTATGTGATTTATCTGAAAGGAAATTAAAAATAATGATTGTATAGATGCTCTCTATGGTCCCTGGAGTAATTTAAAAATAAACTAAGGATTTCAACAAAGTATGAAAAATATCAAATAAATCATAAAACAGAAGAAAACCATAACACAACTGAACAATTCAGTAGAAGAGTTCAACAACCAAATAGACCAAAAAGAATCAGGGAATTTGAGACTAGATCATTGAAAAAAATGAAGGTAATTTAAGAGATTTATGTGATGTCAATGAATGTAACAAAAGGCATAGAGCAATTTTCCAGAAGGAAAGAAAGCAATTTTCCAGAAGGAAATAATGACAGAAAAGTTCCTAGAGCCAGGTAAGGACACAGCTAACACGAAAGGCTGAAGAATACCAAATAGTGGGACTTCAAAAGAGCCACACCAAGATATGTTATAAACAAAATCTCAAAGAGAGTTTTGAAAATAGCAAAGGAAAAGCAATGTGTTATATACAAGACAATGTTTATAAAACTATCAACACATTTTTCATTAGAAATCTTACAAGCCAGAAAAATTGGGAATGATTTATTATTGGCCATTTGTATCTGTTGCATCAACACCAGTAGGTTAAATGTACCATGAATTAGAAATACTTTAAAAAAAATTAGAAATACTTTTTTATAAATTCACACATTCTAAAGGCTTTTTTCTTGTGATTATTTTTTAAACAATAAAGTATAAACTTTGTTTACATAGTACTTACATTGTAATAGGTATTATAAGTAATCTAGAGACGATTAATACGCAGGAGGATATTTATAGGATATATGCAGAAAGTATGTTATTTTATGTAAGAGACTTGTCTTCACAGATTTGGGTATTTTTGGATTTGGGAGTATCCTGGAACCAATGTTCCATTGAGGAGGAAAGCTGAAATTTTGTCAAAATAACTTGTGCTGCTTCTGTAAGCCTGCTTTGCAACCCCTACTCATTCCTTAGTTCTGTTCAGAAGGTTTGCAGCTGCCCTGACTGATAATGGGCTCAAGGCACCTTCCCACTCCCCTTAGGGTGCCTGCGACTGCACTAGAATTACTAACCCTCCCCTCATGTCCCACTGATAAGAGTAAAACATGATTAGACTGTGATAGATGTAACAGCACCCCACTACACTTTGTTCCTGGTGTGATACTATCACAAAGATGTTAGGAATGTTCAAATTGTGTCTGTGTTATGCTAAGGAAGATAAAGACAAACACAGAGACCAAGCAAATTGGCACAACAGGCGTCCTTAAGGAATGAGTGGACTGCATTCTTTGGCAAAGTAGGTGAAAACTTTTGTAACCAATGTGATCAACCAATGCCTATATTTAAATAAGGTGAAAAATCAATGAATTTAGTTTGTACCCTAAAGGTCTTTGCTCCTATTCCCCTCCTAAATAAACCTGAGTTCTCCGGTCTCTGAGTGAAGCTTGGTTTCCTGAAGAGCTGTAACATTTGCTTTAACATTATGGGTACTGTGAGACAAATACATTCAAAATCCTACCAGGGGAAGCAAACAACAAAAAGTGCCAACCAAGAATATGTACTATTAACAGTAACCCTCCCTTAGTGAAATGATGAAGACTTTCTTAGACAAACCAAAGCTGAGAGAGCTTACCACCACTAAACTTGTGCTATAAGAAATGATAAAGGGAATTCTTCAGGCTGAAGGAAAGTGACCTAATTGGTAATATACAAAAGTGTAATAAGACTCACTATAAAAAGTAAACTCCAGAATACCCTAATGTTGCAGTGGTGGTAGGTCAGTAAACTGTATCCCTAACATACAGTTTGAAAGTCAAACTGTTTAAAACAAATGAAACTATAGTAATTTATTAAGAGGCGCAGACTAAAATATGCTAATTTTGATAACAAATATATAAAAAAAGGAGAGAGAATTGTAGATATTATATGTGGAATTAAAATTAAGTTAATACCTTAATTGTGTCCTGTCATAAGTAAAGGTTTTCTTCTAGCATAATGATATCTATAAAGCAAAATACTATGAGAGATACACAAAAGATGAGAAAAATATCTAGAGTATACCACTAAAAAAAGCCTCCAAACCAGTAGCTAAGAAAGCAAAAGAGAAAAGAGGAAACCTTTAGAAAATAATTAATGAAATAGTAATAAAAATCCTTAACTATCAGTAATTTTTAAATGTAAATGAGTTACATTCAGTGATTGAAGAGCTAAGGGTGATTGGATAAAAAGAACCAATATTTCAATATTTGCTGCCCACCAAAAAAAAAAAAAATGAGGACAATAAAAAACAAAACCAAAATAAACACCTTTCACTTTTGAGGACACGTCTAGACAGAAAGTAAAGGTGCTAAAGAGTATTCTATTCAATACACCTAATAATGGTGTACCTAAATATGTAGAGCAAATATTAAAGTATATTAAGAAAGTCATAATTGTAACAAAATAATAATGGAGGATTTCAATACCTACTTCAACAATACATAGGTTATCCAGATAGAAAATCAGTAAGGAAACTCTGCACTTGAACTACACTTTAGACCCAACAAACTTAAACACTGTTGACTCACATGGCATATCTCATTACATAGCAACAGAATAAAAAAAAGAAAAAAATTAAGTTCAAAATCAGAAAAAGCAAATAAGAGAGCAGAATTAATTGAAATTTTAAAAATGGATAAATCCCCAGAAATGAATATGCTACCAAGACGGAAGCAGGAATAAATCATGAATCTCAACAGAATGAAAAGGATATTGACTAATAATTAGATATGTCTCGTTAAATAAAAGTCCAGGACCAGATGGCTTCATTGCTGAATTCTACCAAAAGTTTAAAGAATTAATCCCAGTACTTTTTAAGCTCTTCTAAAAATTGAAGAGGAAGTAATACTTCCAAACTAATTTTATAAGGCCAAGATTCCCTCAGTATCAAAGCCAGACAAAGAAACTAAAAGAAAATACAACTATAGGCCAGTATTAACATAGATACAATTTTCTCAGAAAAGATACAGATTTCAATGGTACATTATAAGAATTGATCATTGAGATCAAGTAGGATTTACTCCTGGGATGCAAGGATGGTACAACATATACAAATCAATAAAAGTAATTTACCATATTAGCAGAATGGCAAACAATATGATCGTCTGAATAGTTGCAACAAAAACATTTGACAACATCCAACATATTTCATGATAACTCTTAACAAATTAATTGTTGACAGAATGCACCTCAATAAAATAAATGCAATATGTGACAAGTCCCCCACTCCAGATCATTACATACACATTTTTTTTCTTTAGAGCATCGGAAATAATACATGGTGCCCACTCTCATCATTTTTGTTCAGCAAAATACTGACAGTTTTAGTCGGAGTAATGAGGCAATTATCTATAAAAGACATTCAAATAGTCAGTGAATAAGTAAAAGTGTATATGGTTACTGATAGCATGAACACAGACACACAATGCCACAATTAAGAAACTGAGTAAAATTTATTGATACAAAGTCAATTTAAAAACCTCAGTAGGGTTTCTAAGCACTAATAACTATTATGAAAATGTTCTCATTTACAATAATATCCTAAACATAGAAAAATGCTTAGATATAAATTGAACTAAGAAGGTTAAAGATCTGTGTCCGGAAACCTATAAAATACTGATGAAAGAAACCGAAAAACAAATAGGTGGAAAAACATCTGTCTTCATAGCTTGACAGACTTAATATTCCTAAAATGTCTATCACAAAATGTAATTCCTTTCAAAATTCTAATAATAGTCTAGAAATGTTCCTAATCAGAGAAATACAAATTAAAACCACAATGGGATATAAATTCACACCTGCTAGATAGGTTATTATCATAAATATGAAAAATAATAAATCCTGATGGTGATGTTGAGACACAGAATCCCTTGCATACTTTCGATGGAATGCTGGGAATGTAATCAGTATGCAGTTTTGGAAAATAATATGGAGATACACCCATGTTCATTCAGCATTATTCATAATAGCCAAGAAACAACCGAAATGACCGACTGTCTAGAAATGAATGAGATTTTTCAAATGTGGCATTTATACACAATATTTTAAAAATTAGGAAACTCA
The DNA here is from genome assembly GCA_004026905.1 of Hystrix cristata. Classification (NCBI taxonomy): domain Eukaryota; kingdom Metazoa; phylum Chordata; class Mammalia; order Rodentia; family Hystricidae; genus Hystrix; species Hystrix cristata. Next base: position 140,315 of record PVJO010001895.1, read on the forward strand.
GTTTTTTGGCTGCATGGATGAACCCAAAATACATTATGCTGGGGGAATTAAGGTGGGCACAGAAAGGCAAGTATCATGTATATTTACTTATGTGTGGATTCCAAACCATCAAACTCACAGAAGAAGAGCATTAGAATGGCAGTTATTAGAAACTGGATGACAGGGTGAGGTGAAGCTTTGGTTAAAGAGTACAAAGTTTCTGTTAGACCAAACAGGTGCTACTGAACTACTGCATACAAAAGGTCTATAGTTAATAATAATGTATTACATCTCAAAATAGCTAAAATGGTGGATTGTAAATGTTTTAATTGCCAAGGTAATTCTTTGAGGTGACACATGCTACTTAGCTTGATTTTATTATTTCACAATTTATACATATATAACGACATCACATTGTAGTTGACAAATATATACATGATTATTTTCAATTAAAAATAAACCCAAAATATTAATGTTAATGGCTTAGTATAGATATTATTCAGTGAATGTCCTTCCAGATACATAGTTTGCTCTCTAGTTCAAGTTATAAAATGCATCTATTCCTCTAGAATTAAAATTAAATATTAGACATTTGAAGGAAATTATCTGCCTCGCTACTGTGCTTTGAGACTACGAATCAAATCACAATAAAAATTAGTATCTATACACATGAAAAAATGTTCATGTATAATAGTAGGCTAATAAATGCAAACAACCTGATGAGTCACATTTTAAGTGCAATAACTATTATTGAGGATTGCAAGAAAATAGACCAGTTTATTTTCTTCTGGGAGAGTACAGGGTGGTAGTTGCTTCTTGTAAAATAATTTGACTTATCTATAAAATTATATCCCTTTGGATTCTAGGAGTTGTCTTCAAGAAAAAAATATGTAATTATTTATATGAGTTAAAAAGACATGAGCATCTGATGAGAGGTAATATTGATTCAACAGCTATATTCTAACTAAATATGAAATTGCAAAACTGTGTAATGAGATAATTTCTATTGGACTGAAAAATTAGCATCATATATACTTAAATGAAAAATGGCAGTCACAAAACGCATGTATATCATGATCCCATTTTATTATGCAGCTATATACACATACACACACATATATATTTTTTTAGTTGACTATTTTTGTAGGAACATATATTGTATCTGCAATTTTAAAAACCTATGACCAATAAGAATATGCAAATAGTTCGATATTTTCTTTGATTTAATTCTATTACCAAATGTCCAGTTTTATGGTATTCTAGTCATTCATTGATTCCACATACATTGTGCTTTTTATTTTAAAATTTATTTTACATGTGTATTTCTTTCTTGTGTTTACCTATATTTGTATTCATGTTATATATGCAACACACAGTAGGTTGAATAGCTAAAGTTATTTTTTCCTTCATTTCCATTTCTATACTTCGGCCTGCGTTGCTGGTATAGCAGTGAGCATAGCTGCCTTCTATTTCTATATTTCAATTTTAAATAACTGTGCTGATGGTAGTGCAACTGAGAAAAGAGGAAACAACAAAAGTCTTTTCAATTTTAGCTAGAAGAACGAACAACTTTGGAAATGTTGAGTAGAAATTCTTGTTATTTCATGGTGATGCTGTCTAATGGGAATACTTAGGAACACCTGGAAATAATGTCTGAGAAGCACGTTAAGTTTTATCTACTTCTGTAACCTTAGAAAAGGGTTTTGAAAAGAATCCTCCTGTTACATCCAGAGGTGGACTGTGGGCTGCTGTCCTGCTAGAAAGTGCAGCTCCCCGCGATCATAAACCCAGCTACAGTAAAGAATTAAAGAAACCAAGTTTAAACCAAGAGAAGATAATTTATTTAAAGATGGTGAAAAGGGGGAGCAAAAAAGATGATAGATAGCTATTCAAGGAGTCCAGAGCATTCCAAGCCTAAATACTCATGGGCCCTTCTCTGTAGTCCTTTTTATTGGGTTTTTTTGTTGGGTTGGGCTATGGAATTCAGTTAGCTCTTGGGTTTGTGTGTCACCTTTGCCTGGGATTTCTCTTAGCCCTGTGACCCTTCTTTGTCTTTTGACAGAGGGGAAGATCATGGGTGGGTGCCTTAAAGCCAGGTTATGTAGATGTAAGGATCAAATAAATGGAGAGTTGGTGATCTTTCTATTAATCACACTACCTGAAGTCTTCCCTGAACTGGTTCCTTTGCCTTTGTCTCTTTAACTATTGGAATCTAGCTGCCTTTGCCTTTCAGAGTCTGGCTATAGAGGTCAAAATTGTCTTTTAATTTTTAATAGTGTCCAGTGAGACCTTTATCCTACCATTTCCCTACCTGTGGGGACCCCTGTCCCTACGCTCCTAACAGCTTACTAAAAAGAAGCAGACTGGAATGAGACTCCTATCTTATGCCTCCTGCTTTACTGGGAAAACCAGACACAATTGCCGGCTACAAATTCCCACTCTTTGTTAAGGAATAGTTAGCGTCATGACCAGCACAAAGTAAAGCCTCAAACAGTGTTAGCGCTTAATCGTTTGCAAGTGAGAATAATAAGCCTCAGGAAGGAAAAGAAACTGCCTCAAGGTCATTCAGGTAGCAAGAAAAATAATTAGGATTCAAAGCTGTATCTCTCTAACCCAAAGTCTGTTCCTTTCCACCACAGCTTGCTGTCTCAAATGAGTGAGATAAATTGAATCTTGATTAATAAATGAAACAGTGCATTTGCTTTTATCATTCTGCTGCTTTGGGGAAGTATTTTCAGCCAGCTCTCTTGCGGGAAGGGCAGTGAGACCAATGGCACCTTATGTCTTAGTGATTGCTTCTCCATCTGGCATGATTGAGTAAAGACGCAAGACTGAGGAGGAAAATCGATTCACTCTCAGCTGTCGCCTTCCTTTCCTCCTTACTGGTGTCTTACAACATCTGCTGCTGCTGTTTCCTTCACACTCATGACTCCTAGTCATTTCTTTTTCCAGTTTAAAATCACATTCTTCTCTAGGGGTGTCGTCTTTACTTATTGCTAAATAATGCAGTACATGATGTCCCACCATGGTCTGCGTCTGTCCCTGGTGAGTGGACAGAAGCAGAGCATATGGGGACATTGTGAGTGTCACAGACATTAGAAGCTCTTAAGTTGTCTCCAGTGAAGGCCTGACTTGCTCTGGATTGTCTATAAAAGGAGGTTTGATCCAGGGTAACGGGAGTGGGAGCCATTAAGACCTTGCACTGTTGCGTGCCCTCACCTCTGGACAACTGAAGAATACAACGTGCTAAGCTGCAAAGAGCCCTCTCAATATGTAAGGCACTGTCTCTGGCTAGATACAGAAACTATGACAATACTAAGAAAGAAACATTTATTTATGAGTTGTTAGCTTAAAACAGGATGCATTCAAAAGAACTTCTAAAGATCATAATTATCGGGGTTGGGGATTTAGCTCAGTGGTAGAGTGCTTGCCTGGTAAGCACAGACCTAAGTTCGATCCCCAGCATCCCTCCGAAAAAGATCACACTTATTATATTTTGTGAGTACATTAGAACACAAAACTTTGTAAAATAAAATTTAAAATGTAGCATGTGAAATTAGAGAAAGTAAAATGTGTCATTCTAATTGAATTTTTGATACTCCTACTCGACTACAAATTACATGATGCAAAGATTATTTGTAATTTGCCTTGATTACTGCTTCCGTACAGGGAGTATGACAATGTCAAATATTTTGCTTGGAAACAGTAGGTGCTCAAAAAGTGTTTACAGTGTCAACAACAACACTGATTAGTAAAAGCATGCAAAGAGAGAAAATACTAGAAATAAAGAGAAGATATGTACCCTTATGAAATCAAGGGACTATTGAAAGAGAAAGGAAAAGAAATTAAAAAGGAAATTGTGGGTAAATCCTGATGGTTTATGCGGTTTCCCACATTTAGTGAAGGTTGTTTCCTTTACATTTCCTTTGAAGTGTTGAAACAAACAAGAAGAACAGGAAATAGAGACGATGTCCGTGTTCTGCCCAGTACTCCCAAGTAGAAGAGAGCTGTACTTAAGTTCAGTATGTCTTTGTCTCACCTAAATTCTTCTCATCACTCAAGAACAAGACATGACACTCAGTATCTTGTTTCATTTTCAGTTCTATTTGCACCATAACACTCAAGAAGCATAGTCCATGTACAAAGCATTTTTCTCTCTGAAATCCATTTGTCAATAGAAATAAAGCTCAAATGCAAATTTAGCTACTCGATTGCCTCAGAATCAATGTTTACCCATGTGTGAAGGTACATGACTATAATCCCAACACTCTGGGAGGCTGAGGCAAGAGGAGCTCAAGTTTGGACCCACTCTGAGCAATTTAGATCCTGTGAGACCCTGTCTCAAAATAATATTTAAAAAGAAATTTAAAAGGCAATGGTGATGTAGTTCAGTGCGAAGGCCCTATGTTCATTTCTCAGCACCACCTTCCAAAATTAATGTTTATTTTTCTTTCACTTGCCTACCTCTTGCTAAAAGTTTCTTTAAAAAAACAAATCTCACTACTGAGAAAAGAGATAAGAGGTAATAGTCAGACTCAAAAATAGCCTAATCAGCTACCCTCAAAAAGCAACACAGTGGGGGTGGGGATTTAGCTCTGTGGTAGAGCACTTGCCCATCAAGCACAAGGCCCTGAGTTCGACCCCCAGCACAAACACAAAAAAGCCACACTCTGCACTGGATTAACTCTCACCGTTCTTCAGAGACAAACTGAGCAAAACTTTAATCTGGAAAAAATAACAGTTAGGTGCTTGTTATACAGCTGCCATCAAACCCCGGAGCTGGCTACACTGAGTAGTGTCATCCTCTAGACATGAATTTCCATGATCTGTACTTTAAAGTGAAAAAAAAAAAAAATCATCATCAGGAAATAAAATGTTCATTTTTGCATGAATCCAAATGTCAACATGTTTGCACATTCTCTGCTCTTGGTATGTCTTTGGGGTCTTTAGTACAGTGGCCGACATATTTTTGGTTTTGAGGCCACGCTGGATCAGGTTCTTATGATGCAGTCAATTTTGAAACTTTACATAGAAAACTTTTATGCTTGTGAAATGCTCTATTTGTCTAGAAAATATTTTCTTGAAAATTAAAAACTAAAAAACATTAAAAATAAATAAGTATCCTTTTCTTTAATAAAAATGTACTATCAAGATAGGGAAATAATTATTTGCCTGAAGTTATTTAGTGAATTTATTTATAAAATGATGACTAATGGAAACTTACTGTATTTTGGGAATTTTACTAAGCTTAATATGAGAAAAGTCTATCTGTCACTTGGATTCTTCACCTGATGCTTTGAATTCCTGGACCATCTCTGCCTTTTCTACTACTGCAACCCCTTAACTTCACACTATCAAAAAGGGAAAGGGAGTGAAAATAGATTTAAGGAGTATGCAGTAAACGGAGCAGTACAAAGGAGAAACAGTGGAGGGCAGAGATGCTAGAACTTGTTCATCTGCAAATAGTTTTTGTTCATTAAAGAATATGTGATGCTGCAGAAAGGAGAAGTATGAGTTGAATTCCCCAGACAAATGGAACCACCAGAATAAAGTACTACCTCACCTGATTAAAGAAGCCAAGAAATCCCAAGATCGTCAGCTGCCTTGCAAGAGACCCAGGAGAGCTGACGTCTAGTTCCATCTCTATTCTGAGGTCTGAAAACCAGAACTGATAGTGTAAGTTCCACTCAGACAGCCAGCAGGCTTCAGGCACAGACGAGCCAACATTTCATTTAGCTCCTGAAGGCTACAAAAGACCAAAATCACTCAAGCAATCAGCCTGTTGTTCAGGCTTTCTGTTCTCTTCAGTTCTTCAACGGCTAAGACAAAGACCATCCACTTCAGTTTGCTAATTCAAATGTCAGTCTCACTGTGAAGCAATCATGCCAACACACACATAATAATGTTTAGCCAAATATGGAGGCATCCCATGGCCAGTCAAGCAGACACATAAAATCAGCCTCTGCAGAACATTAACAAAGGAGTAGAGGATCTGAGGAGATTGAACTGGAATAAAGTCCAGAGCACTGGTAAACATGTTGGTCATTCCTAAGAATAAGAACGAGATTGTCTTCCTCCATTTGAATAGATTGACGCAAACCAAAGGTGACTGCAAGGACAGGTACATTTATCATGCGGGACCTTGGGAGTTAAGCCAGAAAAACTGAATATGGAATAAAAATTATAATATTTTCTACAGTTGGAAGATTATATCATGAATGTATTTATCACAAACTTATTTTTGAATGTACTATATTAATAACACACATTTAATGGGCAAAATGATAGATCTCACATTGGATTTAAAATATTCCAGAAAATTTCTACAGTGTTAAGGTTTAAGAACCTTATTGAACATGAGACTGAAATGCAGAAGATAATGCTAAGGGCTAATTTAAGAGATTTTCCTTTATGCTGTTTGGTACTCTCTCCATGGTGATTCCCACCGCTTGGAACTTACACCTTCTGTGTCCCCATCACATTTCTGAAATGTTGATCTCTGACCGATAGCATCTTGCAGAAGGGAAGAGACCTCACTTCAGACCTTAGGCAGCAGATCCTCCTATGGAGCCCTCTGTCTCTTTCTCTCTCTCTCTCTCCCTCCCTCTCTCTTTCTCTCTCCATTCATTTTGTGGTAGTTTCTATGCATAATATAGCTGATAAACCCACCTGGCAAGAAACTCCTCTCTAGCTCACAGCCATGGAGGACTAATGACTACCAGCCAGCACTCACATGAATGAGCATAATGTGAATTCCGCAGTCAAAGACATCTACAGCCTCAGTCTGGTGTTTGAGTATAACTCATCAGAGTTTCCAAGAGAAAACTAGTCAGAGTTAAGTTACTTAACTAAAATCAATAGTCCAAAATATATGGAGTATGAAAAGAGTGCTAATGAAAACAATGAAATAAATGTGATCCTTTGCTACATCTTAAAACAAGACTCACAACTTATGCAAAAATTGGCTTCTACCTCTATGGTTGATTGTCTCCCATTTTTGGCTATACCTATTCAAATCTATTGAGTGAATTATTTAAAAAGTGTACTTCAAATACATTTTCTTATGATGTTTATATGTTATCTCTAATTGCTACTTAGTTCTAGTAGCCTGGTTACAATTATCTTGTAAGGTACTGAGATTACATTAAGAAAAATTCAATATGCCCTGTATATGAAATAATGATTTGGATGAGTATATAAATAAATAAACATTCTTCTTAGTTGTACAAAAAATGTCAGTATTTAGAACCAGAGAGCATCTGCTACAGCTCAATATATTTCAGTCAGTATTCTCAGACCTGGCACTCTGAGTTTCCTATGCCTCATATAAAATAGGTAAAATCAACCAGTGATACCCCCATCACTGGTTGATTTGTGTGAAGCTGAGTAGTCTAATGGAAAGGAAATAGTTGAACAAATGTTGATGGCCCACAGAAACTGAAGTATTAACTTTTATGCAAAATAAAAGACATAGCATAAACATGAGATATGGATTGGTTAAGTTTTGATGTCTTTGCTAGTTAAAAATCTGTTTTTGCAAGAAAATAACCTTTGACTTTCCCAAACAAGCTGTATATGTTTGTTTTGATTTTAATTTCACAACTAGAGTATATACGGTAAATTGTATTATGATCTTGGGTTCCCAGGGCAAATTCTTCAGTACTATTTCTTTTTTTCTGGGAGGATACTTGCCCTGCAAATTGCCCTGCACAAAGTGATGTGACAGTTCTGCTCCAAGATCCAGAACTTCATCTCTATAGATTCATACAAAATAGCTTAGTAATAATATGCTAATACTACTAATCACTCATTAATCTTCTACCTCAATACTAGAGTTCTTTTAAAAGCTAATGAAATGCAAAACATTTAAAATAAACATCCCAGAGCGTATAATTTGTAATGCACTCAGTGAGGTCTCTTCCACAAAATACCTATGATTTTACTTATTTCTTTCTTTTCATTAATGGCATTACTTCTTTCTATGGGAACTATTTCTTAAAATATTAGAAACCATAGAGTTTAATCCATGATTCTTTGTAGTCTTATTCCCTTTAAAAATCTGAAAACAAAGCATTGAAAAAAATATTTGTGATTCTTCTTTTTGGAAAAGAGTAGCATTTTGAACTTTCTTGCCTTTTATTTTCTCTGCCTGATTTTAAGATTTCATGTTTACTTGTTAGAAATTTTAATATGATATCCCTAATACTTCTGTTTGTTTGGATTTTGTTTAAGGCTTACAATGCTTTGTGAATCTGGCTTGATGTATTTAAAGTTATATAAAATTCATAGCCCTTGTCCTCAAAGTTTGCTTTTACCCCATTTTCTTTTTTTCTCCTTGGGAACTCCAAGTATACATTTTTGAGACTCTAAGGATATTTTCCCAACATTTCTTACAATCAGTAGTTCAATTTGGGATATTTTTCAGAAGTATTTTTCACTTACTTTACTTTTTCTTGGACTCTTCAATTTTTACTTGGATAATCTATTCGATCTTTATGTATTGTTATCCCTCTTCTGATAAAATTATATTCCTTTTTTTATTTCCTCTAACATAAATCTCATTTGTCTTTTGTTTCTGATAATTCACTTGTCTGGCTCTGATATGAGTTTGTTTTTTTTTTTTCCCTACAGTCTCTGACCTCCAATTTTTGTACCACCTGCCCCACAAATCTGCTGAACTCGTTCCTCAGTTTCTCAACTACCATTTTCAGTATTAGTAATTACCTTCTAGAGAGAGGAATAAGATCTCTACTAGAAGTCTTCTTTTCCCTGATCTTAGCATTAGACTTCCTTACTTCTCTCTGCAGCTGTTCAGTGCTTTCAACGTGTATGTTTTAATTTTTGTCCAATTTTTTTTTTTTGAGGCAAAATCTTGCTAAGGAACTACATTTCCTGGGCTGGACTTGAACATACAAGACCTGAGCTTCTCAGAGTGCTAGGACTATATGTGTATACAACCAAAACTGATTCTCTGAGAAATTTGGTCAAGCCAGCCAACTCTGTGTCCCCTACAAATACAATGCTGTGTATCATTTGAAGAGCTCATCTTCATGCATGGTTTTTGCTAAATATGATTTTAAGTAAATCTACATATCTATTTTCAAACACAAACCAAAATTAAATAATACAAAAAGAATAGATTTACAAAAAGCAGCATGTTATTTTCTAAATGATCTTCATGTAAACTCTCTAATTAGTAGTGTTTTACTTTGCATGATTTTCTAAATATAGCTTTGTCCTTCTATAAGATGAAACCTGGATTTTTACAAAGCTACATTTTTCTCAAGTTTGGAATTTAATACAGACTAAGATTTAAGCAGAACTAAAATAACAAGTGACATTTGTTCCAATTTGTTACAGTAAATGAGAATCTATAAATATTGTTTGCTAGGTAGCCAAGATAATGGAAAATTATAGAAACCTGATGATTAATCTACTTCATGTGTAAATTCACTGTAAAATTATGTCTATGATGTCTGTGGACTGATAATTTTGACTGTTGATTTAAATAACAATTTCAAGAGATCAACAGTCGACTTGTTTACTTCACTTAGTCATTTTGCCAAATCTGCCTTTCATGATTAGTGAAATATTTGGAAGGTAAGTGAATATGTTCACTGACTCACAGATGCTACACTTGAAAGAAAAATTTCCAAAGAATGTAAAAGGTTATGTAAACCTGAAACAGGTTTCAGTGGGTCAAATTAACAGCCCGAGCAGTCTTTAATGCCTACATTTGTAACCTGAGAAATGCCAAAGCAGATCTTCTACCCATGTGACAGCAGTAACCAATGATTAGTTACAGGCATATTAGGATCCACAATTGACTCAGAATTTAAAAAAAAAATATTTTCAGAATCTGTGCGGAGAGTGCCCTTGTGTCTGTCCCATCATCGTACTGGAGTGCACTACATTCTTTAAAATGGCTGAGGGAACGTCACCCTCCCTTCTTCCTTTTCAATGTTACCTTACTACTTTGTAATGGAGGTGCAAAGCTTATCACTCCCCTCTCTAGAATCTGAGTGAGCAATAGAATTAGAATCCTATACATACCTCTTTGCTGGCCTGAAATTCCATTTTGACCACAGAGGCAATGTGTGAGAACATCAAGCTGCCCAGGACACCTGCAAGAGCTTCGTTTCTGGCCGTCACTGAACTCCGAGTGGTGGCAGTAAGCATCAGCTTGGTTGTTTGGGCTGCACAGACAAACCTTCAGGTCACTCTAGCAGAATGCCATCTGATCCCAGCACATACAACACCACATCTGAGCTCACCAACCCGCAGAACCATGAGACAGAATAATATTTTTGAGCCATACAGTTTTGATGTTTTTGATCTCTAGCAATAGATTATTCAAAAGTCAAACAAGGATTCTCAATATCATTGACGAAACAGTCTGATGTGATATAAGTACACTGTCCCAAGTCTTCTTCCTCCTTTGTTGTATATCAAATCAGAATACTAGAACTGAAAAAATTACATCACTGTCTCCTATCTTGGCTCATATATGCAGCAACTGACAATTTTACAGTAAAAAGTCTTTGGCTAGAATAAAGGATATGCGAGAATGTGTGACTCTCAAAACTACGTTGTAAAACAGTGCAATTGTATCTGTCTCTACTGGGTATTCTTTCCCGCATTGCTTGTGCCAGGAAAGCCAACTTCCATGTCATGAGGACACACAGTTTACCTTGAAGAAAGGCCCACGTAACAGAGAACTGGGATCTCTGGTCTTTGAGTCAGCCATTTAGGAAGCAGGTTCTTCACCCTTCTCGAGTCTTCAGATGACTGAAACCCCATGAACACCTTGACAGAAACCTTATGAAAGATCCCCCACCAGAAACTTCCACCTAAGCCACTTTCAAATTCCCAATACCAAGAAATTGTGTAGAAATAAATGTGTACTATTCTAAGCCATTACATTTTGGAATAACCTACTATGCAGATATAGGTAATGAACTCTGATTTCACATTTTCTTGTGGCTATTATTTTGATTCACATGACAAGAAGACCTTTTTTAACATGTGTATGTATATGACATCATGTATATACATATATACACATACATGTACATATGTATATCTGTTTACCACTTGTTCAGCAAGCATAATTAATTCTAAGGAAACTAGACATGACCTTTCAAATATGTTCCATGTGGCTCATTCATTTGAATCAAAACCTGTATACGGGTATTATGCCCATTTATACACACACACACACACATATATATATATATACTACTTCATAAACATTGTTTGAGTCTCCAGTATACACATTTTAGTATTTCAACTATTTATGTTTGTGAACTTTTAACATTTGAAATTCTAAAACAAAGGCAACTTAGCTACCAAATATTTATATTTATAAGTCCTAGTTCTCCAGCAGGTGGGCACTGGAAATAATCATAATTTTACTCTCATATCAGAGCACATTCATTTGGAATTCTGTTTTTTTTATTGTTATTGTGGTTGGGTTGTTTGTTTTGTTTTGTTTTCTGTGCTCATTCTATTGTATCTTCCTGGACTAAAACCTTTTGATATCCTGATTTTGTTTTTGTGTAGTTCTCCTACTCTCTTGCTCAACTGATGACATTCTCTCGCCTCTAAGTGCTACTTAACCCTGTAGCAAGTGAGTGTAAATTCCGTGCCATCATGCCTCAGTTAAATCTGCAAGATTTCAAGGGAAAATGATGGCAACATGAACTATCACCTCAAAAGGCTGATGGTAGCTGATGGTTGGGAACCACCCTAGTGTCTCTGGTCTCATAGGAAGAGTTTCTCTGAGCACTTGGGTATGGTAATGACAAGGGCAGTCCTGGAAGGGAAACAAGACCATAAATGAGTTGGTATAAATTCTTTTAAAGGCTATTTGTCATAACAGATTATGTGAGAATACAAGAGGAGGAACATGGAGTATTAAAAATAAATTTGGAAATTGAAATTTATAAAGCACCTGCTGAGATCCAATCTGTTTGAAGGACTCTACTGTTTCCAGATTTCCTGCTAAGAATCTCTGAGGAAGATAAGACTACCCTACCTTTCCGCGTGAAGAAGACAAGCATAAGAAAGCCTAGCTGACATTTATTTGTTCCTACCGATAATAACTGTACTTTGGCCCAGAAACTCTAGAGTCTTATTTCAGCCCCACTTTCTTCCATTGCTGAATTTTGCAAGCCTAATGACTTTGCACATATCCAGCTTTCCCCCACTCTGTATAGATCTCAGATTTATGCAAATAATAGTGACCAAGGAAGAAACACAGAGGTTGTGTGATTATATCCTCAGGGCAGTCCTCACACAAGTCGGCCTTAATTGTCTTTAGTTTCTCCCACAAGAGGGCTTTACTTTGTTTCCTTTCTGAATAGCAGATATTTTACCTACTTGGCTACTTTAGTTATGGTATGTCAGTATCTCATCTTCCAATTTCCTTTAGTTACACATCACTTTGGAGGAGTGAGTCTCTCATTTATTCAGTCATTCTCAATGACTTGCAGACTCAGTCTGTCTCCAACTCTTATGGAAGGCCTGTTGTAATGAGTAGATGGATAAAATGATACCTTGACCTTAAGGAGCTCTTTGCCTAAAAGCAAGATGCAAGTGAGTTAACAACAACGACAAAGTTACAGCTGGTAAATTCTCTAATTGTTAAATATGTGAGGGAGAAAAAGAGCAGAGACATCTAACCGAAACTTCTGTCATGAGGGATGTCTTTGGGATGAATTGGAACCTGAGATGAATTGTAGTAGGCAGTGTGGAAAGGCAGAGAATTACACAGTGTGTCTTTCTGAAGGCGTTCAGGTGGTCAAAGTAGTGTGGGTGCAGCAATGACGTAAGTCCACTTTTTTTCCTACTGTGTATATATTTCTGAGTCCGGGAAAATAGGAATAGATCCTAGATCAGTGGTACTCAGCTGATAGTGATAATGCAATGCCACCCCTCAAAAGTTATGCAACATCTGGGGACATTGCATGACTGGAGGGGAGGATGCTATTGGCATCGATGTGTAAAGACCACTGAATTCAAACTCTTAGAACAATTACAAATTTATCTGCTTCCAAGTATATATTGTGCCAAGGTTAAGAAATTCTGATTCAATGCAAGAAAAAGTTTGAAAATTTCTGCTTTGGACTAGAATTTTCCTTGCACTTGCAGAGTTTTAAGCAAGATATTAACATGGTAAGATCCTTGTCTCTCCTGTCTTCCCCCAAGCCATCCTGATTGCTGCTGTGGAAACAGTAGGCATTGCATAAACTCTGCCAAGCATGCCATTTTTGAAAAGTGCCTTGGGTTTGCTCTGACCTTTCTGCATGGGAGATAACCTTGCATTCCTAATTTTCTTGGATTCTTTTCTTAATCTACAAAAATGTGTTTCTCGATTAAGTGCAAGATCAAGTATATCTTCCTTCTAAATTAATGGTTCTCTTGACCAGAGTGCTCATTCATTTATTAATGCTCTGAAAAGAAATGTGCATTTCTCAGACTTCATGAATCATATAAACAGGATTTTATATTTGCCATTTAAATGGAAATAAATCCTAACTTCTGTACAGTATCTGTGATTCATACTGCAGATGCATATCGCTGAGTATGTATAGGGCTTTGGTACTTCGTCCACTTCTGAGGGATCTCAATCCAGTATGGACTCTCTTTTATCCTAATTGAGATTAACAGTTGGTCATGTCAGTATTATAATTTAGAATACTAATAACTTTTCAAAGTGTATGTTCAAATATTACAACCGTGCTAGTCCTATATAGTGCAATATTGGTATTTTATGAATTCTTACAATTTGATTAAATTGCACATTCAACCTTCACATTTATTTTACCCAGAAATTAAAGGCAACTAATTTGTATTTTATTCCGTTTAATAATCTCAGCATGAAATTGTGTTCACCACACAAATAGTGTGTTTATATACAGTATGTATATAAACATATGCATGCATGTGTATTTGTTATTCTTTTTCATCCCGTTATTGAATGCTTTTTTGATTATTACATTTTAAAATTCTAATTAATGAAGGCCAAACTACAAAGGTCAAATATGTTATGAAATAAGGGAATAAGCTGTGTCTCTAGAAGTTATTGCTGATCTAACTACCATCTTTGCTGCCTTAAAATGAATTCAAGATTTTTCCCATGACTATCTAATTAAGAATTTCGAATACGTTTTAACCCCTATACCAATTTGGACTACCATCCATTCAAAGCTTTGTTTTTAAATACTCAGGAGGAAAGAGTGGAGCAATTGATTGATAAGGTCTACCCCGGTTCCAGAGTGATGAGACTGTGTCAAGCTGGGTTAGCTTATCAAATAAGGCATCTTCCGAGTGCTTGAGAACAGATGAAAAGTTTAACTAAGTAAATATTTTTGTTGTGATAGTGAGGCAGATAAAATAGGAAAAAAATGAGCAACTATTTTTGAGGCATATTCTAGGTACTTATAAATACATTATATCATTTAATAGTAACATAAGTCCTTTGAGATACACATTTTAGAGGAGGGAAACTGACTGACCTTAGAAAAGGAGATGTTCCTCTACCAGGAAGGGGCAGGCCTTGAACTCAAACCCTGGCTTAGTTGTCTTTGAATCTGATGTTCTCCTATGCTCACCAGACTTTCCTACATGGCTTTCTAAAGTTTCTTGTTTGTGTAGGTAAAAGTGAGAAGAAAATTGGGAATCATGGTTTAAAAAGGGTCTTGGATCTACACTAAGTTTTTGAAACATGAGCCATCTGCAACCACTATCGTAATCAATTTTAGAAAATCTGGATTATCTCAAACATAGGCACCCCTACATATATGCAACCACTATTTTTCCCCAACTCTCCAACCTGTAGGAAACCACTATTCTATTCTAAGACTCCATGGATCTGCTTATTCTGGACATTTTATCTAGGTAGAATCAAATGATAAGTGGCCTTTTGTGACTATATTCTTTTACTTACCATAATATTTTCAAGGTCCTTTCCTGTTGTATCATGTACGAGTACTTCATTCCAGTTTGTAAGTGAGTAATTGATTGTATGAATACAACATGTTGCTTTTCGCTCATTTTTCAGTTGATATGCATTTGGCCCATGTCTATTTTCTGGCTATTAGAAATAATGTTGTTATGAACATTCACATACAGGTTTTGTTTGTATGAAAATACAATTTTAATTCTCTTGCAAAAATGCTATGCATAAAATTGTTCATATGGCACCTCGCTTAACCTTTTAAAGACTTGCCAGACTATTTTATAACGTATCTGATCGCTTCTGTACTCTTACCAACAACATAGGATAGTTTAAATTTCTCTACATCCTTATAAGAATATAGCCACTCTAGGGGCTGGGGATTTAGCTCAGTGGTTAGAGTGCTTGCCTTGCAAGCACAAGGGCCTGAGTTCGATCCCCGGCACCACAAAAAAAAAAAAATAAATAAAAAAATAAAAGAATATAGCCACTCTAGTGTGTATGAAGTATTATATCATCATGTTTTGCCTTACATTTATCTGGTACCTGATGGCATTGAGCATTTTTTAGGTGTTTTTTGGACATTTGCGTATTTTCTTTGAATAAAGACTATGTGAGAAAACATACAGAAAGAGCAATGTGCCTGGTATACAGCCAAATTTCAGTTTAAGAAAAAACTATGATTTTTCCCTGTTTGTTCAATAGTATTTCTCTTCAATAGTTTCTTTAAGTTTTTAAGAGTCTTTTCAGATTTAAGAGGTAGTAATTCACTAGAAATTATTTAACTTTAATAGCCCATACATAAATTTAAGCTTTACTTATTCTGATGTGCTCAATTTTAAGATTTATTAACTGTGCATCTTGTATATAAATACAGACATAAATAGCAGTTTCTCACATCCACATTCAGTTAAGAAAATAATTTTGTGAAAATTCACATTACTGCTCAGCAGGTTGAGGGAAAACAATTTTACCCACACCACCTCCAGCACCATTTTCCACAGAAATCATGTGACAGCTTCAGCTCAGGCCTTTTAAAACCTTCCAGACAATGATGTACCTTTTAAAAGAGTAAGCCTAAATGTTATCTGTTATTTACTTATTATAAACATAACATATGTGAAGCCTTTTGGGGTTGCTATTTACAAAATAATTATCAGATAGTTTTTTTTTTTTTTTCACTTAACCATCAATAGAATTGAGGTCCCAAGGGGTTAATTTGCTTCTTCAATCCTACACGAGCCTTAAATAAAGAGCTGGGAGTTTGAACTAAAGCCATTTTATTTCAAATCATTTGCTCTAGGCTAATTTTCACTAAACACAGTTCCTGTGCTCTTGGCCCTAGTTAGACTGGACATTTCACTGAATTCACTGGATATCAAGTTAATACTTTCTGGTAGTATTTCTAATTTTGTGTCCTCATTCTTCAGCACTTTCCTTTTTGTAACAATATAAGTAAACTGTTTTGGGGCACCCTAAATTCAGTATCTTTTATATTGATTTTTCTAATTATTTATTCCCTCAAATCGTGAAATCTGTACATTCAATAAGTTTCCTGAAGGCTTTGCATTAAATATTAGACATGGACAACAAGCAAATGAATCATGATTGACAACACATTGGGATAACTGATAAACTAGCAAAAGTGTGAAAACGGAGGTAAGTATTGCTACTAGGATAAAGCGGAGGGTCAGATACATTCTAAAGTTAAAAGAAAGCAAATACATGCCTGCTTTTTTCAGTAGTGTACCAACGACGCTTTCCTAGTACCCGACAGAAGGCATTGCTAGGAAATCTTTTTGTACTGAATTTAAATTTATCAACATTGATCCCCTATCTTATGACCACTTTAGTACCAAACAATAGATTTTGGAAGAGGAAAGGCAAAAAATAGAGGAGCACATGTTACAAAAAAGGACAAATGCTATATACAGTGTGTCAGTGTGAGACCCAATGCAGTTTTGAAATACTGCAGTGAAAAAAAAAAAAAAAAGGTTTAGTATATAAAGATGAGGCTGCAGAAAGTGTCAACTGAGTCAAATGAGGAAAGCTCTTGTATATTAGATTCGGTGTGGTGGGTTTTATCCTGAACGCAATACAGACTTGCTGAAGCAGAAATTTGTAAAAGAATTTTAGACCCAAAAAATTAGACCAGTAGTCAATGGATAACCATGAGAAAAGAACTAAAATGAAGAAGCTAAATAGCAACCATTTTAGTCCGCTCAGGCTGCTCTAACAACATACCATAGACAGTGTGACTTAACCAACAGACAATTTCTTAGATTCTTGAGGCTTAGACATCCAAGTTAAAGATATTAACTAGTCCAGTTCTTATTTAATGCCACCAGTCTGAGTAGCAGGTGGCTAGTTTCTTGCTCTGTCCTCATGTGTCTGAAAGAGGAAATGCTGAGAGCTCTTTCTTCTCTTATAATGACCATCATGTGCCATTATTCTCATGGTGCCTCTAAAAGTTACCACCTCCTAATACCATCACATGTATTAGGTTAGAGCTCAACACATAATCTTTTCATGGGGGGGGGCAAAATACCATCTATAATTTTATATGGCTACATATTTAAATTAATAAAGGCCCCAATGTAGAATGGTGAAAAAGATAAAATGCATGAACTTGAAAGAACTTGGTGACTGTGAGATGTAAATATTTTGTGAGATTTTTGGCTGAATTTGTAAAATGCTACTAACATTTCCCAAAGTAGTTCACGATAGAAAATAGTTCCCATGTTTACATTTTTTTAGAAAAAGGATTTAGTTGAAGCTAATTGAACTTACAGTCTTAGTTTAACTTTCTTCGAGACATACAGTTAGAGATACATAGTAAAACTAGTGTTTTCTAAAATGACTGTATACTTGAAGCTTTAATTCATCCTCTTAATCATATATTTTTCTCAGAATAGTATCCATTTTATGTGTGATAGTCAAGCTTAATTTTCAACACATTGGCTTGGCAGCTACATAGGGGCTTAGGAAAGCATACTT
>PVJO010001896.1:0-58686 GCA_004026905.1 Hystrix cristata
CCATATTGATTTCCACAGTGGCTGGACCAGTCTACATTCCCACCAACAGTGGAGGAGTGTTCCTTTTTCCCCACAGCCCCGCCAGCATTTGTTATTGGTTGATTTTTCCATATACGCAGTTCTTTCTGGAGTGAGGTGGAATCTTAATGTTGTTTTGATTTGCATTTCTCGAATGACTAGTGATGTTGAACATTTCTTTCTCCAAAGCACTTTGATTTTTATTTAAGCAATTACGCAGATGGAAATGATACGTGATGAGATGTGAAAAGTTAATAAAACAATTCCGTTTTAGATATGTTAGTTTGAAATGACTATTGTATATTTAGGGAAAGATTGTTGATCGGCAGTTGAGTATATGATCTTGGAAATCAAGTGAGATAACTGGTTAGAATAAAATATTAGAGTGATGACCATCCAGAGATTATGTAAAGCATCTTAATTGATGAATCGCTAGCAAGTGACTGAAATCACAAACTGAAAAGGAAGGTCGGGTTGAAAGCCTTTGGAGGGTCACAGTTTAGGATGCTTGTGTGACTTGGTGTAAGGATAACTGAAAAGAGGTGACAGTGAGATACCAAAAAAATCAGGATCCTGTGATTGCACAGAAGATGGAAAGAGCATCAGTGTTAAAAAGGACTGAGTGCTTTCAAAGCTTTGAAAACATGAGGAAAAAGAGAAGACGTGAGTACAGAACTCAGTGTTTGACAACAGTTTGATTAAATGATCACGACAAAAGACAGATGGGAGCTGTGGACCAGAGTTGGTGGTGAAAGGACAGAATGAATAGTCACAAATTGCTTTTTAAGGAAGACTTGCAGCGAAGCCAGGCCAACGAAAAAAGGAACAGCCTGCAGGAAAGTTAAATTTAAGGAGGAGCTGGGTTGTTTGTTTGTTTGTTTGTTTTAAGTGAAGAAAGAAGTAAAAATTGTTTACACCCACATTGGAACAAATTAAGGAAAGTGGGAAAAATAAGACTGTAAGAAAAGGGTTTGATTATTTAAGAAAAACCTTTCAAATTTCCAAGATGGAAACCATCCAGAGAACAAGTGAAGGTGTTTTCTTTTATTCGGATAAGCAAAATTTTCTCTACTGTGATTGAGGTCACAAGAGTATTAGAACAAGCATAGCTTGGCTAGGAGATAAAGAAATTATTTTCCTTGTTTTTAATTTTTAAAAAAAATCCAAGGCAAATAATCAGTGAAGTTGAGTGGTAAAAAAGTGGCCTTGGCAGTTGGAAAAGGAAACAGGTGTAAAATAATAACTTCAGAAGATAGGGAGTTAATGTAATGTAGAATTGTGGCAGGGTTGCTGGGCAGTGGTGCAGTGGTGTAAGTTTAAGAGGAAATCAGCAAATAGAATCGTGTGATTCTTCAGTTAGATTTATCTGCTTGGGTGCAAAATAAAACCCCCGATTCCCTCTGCAGCATGTGCACAAAAACTCTTGGTCCCTCACATCGGTACCTAACAACATAACTTAATTTTTCAAGCTAAAAACAAGAATTCATTGTTTCCTTTACCCCCTCTACACCTATCTGCTAGCAATTCCTGTGCACTTCACTACAGTGTGTATCAGGAATCTGAGCACATTTCTCCCTCCCCCGATACTTTCTCTCACCTGGTTTATTAAGAAACCTCTTTTTTTTCCTGCTTCCTTGGCTATGCCACAGAGCAATAAGAGGAAGAGTTGAGTTTACGTTAATAAGATATTATCATTTCTGTATGGATTAAATTTTACAAAAGTTTTCTACTACACTTAGAGTAGAAATGGAGTCTCTCACTGTGGATTTTTAAGGCCTCACATCTTTTACTTTCTGTCTATCCTTCTAAACTCATCTTCTCCGGTCCTTTTTGCTCACTTAATTTTAGCCACACTGGCCTTCAAAAAGTTTCCCTAACACCAGGAGTTCAGTTTAACACAAGGCCTCTGTGTTTGTTCTTCCATGGTCCAGAATGTACCCTCTCTGAACCCTCCTGACTTGCTTACTTTCTTCAAATTTCTGTGCAATCCAGACCTCCTTAAATAGGCCTTCTTTGATCACTCAATATAAAAGTCACCCCCCCAGAAATCTCTATTCTTTGTCCCACTTTAATTTTATTTATGCCACTTATTAATATTTATAATTGGCATTATTTGTGCTTTTGCTAAAACTTAATGTCCCCCAGTGAAATGTAACACTGTAACTCAGGGATTTTTTTTTTAAATCTCAGTGACCCCCTTCATTACTGGACACACTAAAACAATTTTGCACATAAATTTTTCAAGTAGACTTTTTTTTGTAATTTGACAGAATTTTTTGCCAGTGACAGAGCTGAGATAAAATTTAAATTTGCCTCATTGTGTCTCATTATATTTCATAGGCAGAATATTAAAGTTTGTATTATATATGCAATTATTCTTTCTGTGATGTTTGTGAAATCCACAAGGACAAGAGACCAGTCTATTTTTTCACCAAGTTCTTACAATTTGTGGAATGTAGTACGTGCTTAATAAATATTTATCAAATATATGAATTAGTAAATTCGAGAATGCGTATTTAAAAAATTAATATTTCTCAATTTGTAAGGAAACAAGAAAGCTGAATTAGAATAAGTTCCCTACTCTTTCTAGAGAGGTGGCTCTGCATGTCTGAAGTAGCTATGAATATACTGCCCTCTCCTGGTCCACTTCACACTCAATTAAAAACAGCAGAATGGATCCAAGCCATTATTATGCAGATTTGATCCTAAAAGAATCTGTACTCAAAGGTAGCTATGTAACCAAAAATTACCAATGGCAATTTTTAGGCTTGCGGGTGAAATTCCCATTGCATTGTATCAGGTAATAAGACTGTACATGACAGAACAATTGTAACAAAGCCTATTGTGTATATCTTCAGCCTGCATGATTTTTTTTTTAAATTTTTGCCAAGAACATGTATTGGTATTGTATACAGAATGATCATAATCAACACGGTTATTTTGTACCTGTATAATATATCTTGGTTTTTCCATTTTCTTCCCCTCCCCTCCCTTTCATTCCCCCACCCTTCCCTATTTGCATGATTTTTATAATGTTTTCTGGATTAAAAAGAAAGGGACCTTGACTGTAACTTTCAGTATTAAAGATGGTCAGGATAATGGAATAAATCCCAAGGCACCTGGCTATCAGCACAACTCTCTGTTTATTTGAAATATCTTTGTTTGCTTTTCACACCAACATCAGTGTAGCTAAAAGAATCAAATAATCAATTCTACAAAGGTGACTTTTTAAATAAGAATGTATGTGAACACTGGGAACAGGAGGGTGAGGGACGATGTGGGAGAAGAAATTTGGAAGTTTTCTGCTTTCTGAGTACAGTACTCTTCCTTACCTGGGGGAAGATGTTTCATTTCTACCCCTTCATTTCTCAGCCCATAATGTGACCTGCATTGATGGCGCTCTTGGCAGGGAAAAGTGAGAAAAAACAAAGGTAGAAGCAGCCAATTTCATAATTTTTTCATTTGCATTTGTACAGCACCCTTTCTTGCTAAATAACCAGGCACTCCTCTAACACAACTCATATCCTAGAAAAAAGTCAGTTTGTCTTTGATACCACTGTTCTCTTCTAGACTGCTCTCTCCCCGCAAAGAACCAGCCCCTTCCCATGTTCTGCTCCCTGTGGACACTTCCTCGCCTCCTTACACATTTATACTAAGGACAAATATGATAATTATAGTAATCTGAATATGATCGCATCCTTAAGGTTCTTCTGGTTCAAATATTTGCCTGTGTCTTAATGTCCCCTTCATTTCTAAGTAGGCATAAAGGGCAGAAACTATATGAAATATTTATTTTTATAATTTATACAACTTGGTAAAATGTAGTAATGCAGATTTCTGATTTTGACACAGATGACCTGGCAGTAAGGAACACAAAAATTCTGAGGCTGAGATCAGCGAATGTGGTCTTACGAAGCACTCCAGATGAGAGGTGTTCCTGCTAGCCTTCTATTCTTTTGATTCATTTTTTATTAATTAAAATGATGAGCTATTTTAAGTGTTCAAAAAGCCAAGAAATAATTAAAAGGAACCTGTAGTTTATTCAGTATCCATTCCATATTTGCCATAGATCTATTTGTTCTGTCATATATATTTTCTGTTTTACATAGATTGGACAAATTTCCTTTCTTTTATTTATTTATTTATTTAGTGTGTGTGTATGTGTGTGTGTGTGTGCGTGCTGGGGATCAAACTCAGGGCCTTGTGCTTGCTAGGCAACCACTCTAACCACTGAGCTAAATCCTCAGCCCTTAGACAAATTTTCGATAAAGTATCACAGGTACATATAAAACTTCACACTCATTCTATAATAGTTTTATCCTGTTAGAGCTAATCAAAACACTAAAAGGCCTTATATGTTTTACATCTGAGTGTTCCTTTGTAAATATCTTACTGGAATATAATGGCATGTATAAAAATTCAGAAGTGAGTGTAGAGGTTAGTGAATTTATTAAAATTGTCTTCTTTGTAACCAGCACACAGAAGGACATACTGTATAAAGAGTTTTTCTGGCACTTCCAGAAGCTACTGTCCCAAACGACAGCATCAGGGTTTACTTCCACAGTCCTTCCTCGAAAGGTTGTAACCCTCCCTGTTTCAACCCTCTATTGGGAAATTACAAAATTCTTTTTGTGGGTTTGTGTGTGACTAATAGAGTATATTCTTTGAGCAGTTTTAGGTTTGTGGAACAATTGAGAAGAAAGAGCAAAGTTCCCTTATTCATCTCATCCTAATTTCTCCTCTTGCTAATATTTTGCTTTAATGTGGAACACTTACTAAAATTATGGAGCCAATATTGATATATTGTAACTAATGAAGTCAATGGTTTGCACTAGGATTCACTCTTTGTGTTAAACATTTATGGTTGTCGATCAGTAAGTATCGATGTGTACTTACAGTATCATGTTGAACAGTTTCACTACCCTAAAAATTCCTTGTGTTCTACCTATTCATTTTTCTTGTCCTAGTGGCCCCTGGAAGCCACTGATTTTTTTGCCATACCTATTGTTTTGCCTTATCTTCCATATAGATGAAATGAAATGTGAGTAACCTTTACAGGTAGCCTTCCTTCTCTTGGTAATATGTGGCTCGAGAGTTCCTTTCTTTTCCTTACTAAATAATATTCCATTGTATAATATAGTAGAGTTTGTCATCTATTTGCCAATTAAGAATATCTTGGATCTTGATTGCTTCCAAGTTTTGGCAGTAATCAATTAAATTTCTATAAATATTCCTGTGAACCTTTTTGTGTGAACATAGGTTTTCAACTCAGTTGAGAAAATAACCAATGACTATGTTTTCTGTATAATATGATGTAGTTCCTTTTGTAAGCTATTGATAAACTGTCCTCCAGACTAGTTACATCATTGTTCATTAACAGTGAATAAGATATCCTGTTTATCCACATCCTCGCTAGTAGCTGTTTGTATTTTCACTATTCTAATAGACAGGTGGTAGTACCTCATTATTATTTTCACTTGAAATTTTCTAATTATACAAAGATGTAAAAAATCCTTATAAACATACCCAAAGATGTTGAGCATCTTTTTCTATGCTTTTTCTGTGTGTCTTCTTTGGTAAGGTTCCAGATTTTGTTTAGCTTTTAACAGGAATTTTAAAGAGTTTTATATATTTTAGATACTACTCCTTTATCAGATATGTACTTTGTAAATATTTTCTCCCAACATGTGGCTTTTCTTCTCAGTGTCTTTCACAGAGAAGATATTTTTTATTTTAATTTCATATTAATGAAAGCTGAATTATCTTCATGTTCTTTCATGGATCATGATTCAGTGTTATATATAAGGACCCGCTGCCAAAAAACAAGTCACCTAGATTGTCTTCTATGCTCCATTTGGGAATCTTGTAAGTTTTTTTTGAAGTACGGCATTTTATATTTAGGTCCATGATCCATTCTGAGTTAATATTTTGTGAAAAGTGTAGTGTCTGTGTCTAGGTCCTTCCTGACTTCCTTGCTTCTTTCCTCCCTTTTTGCCTTCTTTCCTTCTTGTTCATCAATGTCTGGTTTGTCCAGTACTATTTTTTGAAAGACTGTACCTTTTCTCAAATGAATTGCACCCATTTCTTTCTCCAAGATTAGTTGACTCTATTTGTGTGGGTCTGTTTCTGGGCTCTCTACTGTGTTCCTCTGATCTAGTTCTCTATTCTCACTCATGCCACATTGTCTTGATTACCGCAGCCTCAGGTCAGGTCATGTCAGTTCCCCAACTTGATTCTGAATCTTTACCCTTCCCTTGTAAACTTTAGAATCCTTTTGTCATGCTCTACAAATGTCTTGCTAGGATTTTGACTGGGATTGCATTAAATCTATAGATCAAGTTTGGCAGAACAGGCTTCTTAACAATCTTGAGATTTCATACTCATGATTACAGTAGAATCTCTCTCCATTTGTTTAGAGCTTCTTTGGTTTCTCTCATTAGATATTATTTTAATCTTCATCAGGGGTTTCATTAGTTCTCAGGAGAATCATTGATCTATCTCCTAGCTTCCATCATAGCTGAAAACTGATCTCCCCCATATAATACTTATAGTCTCTGAAGTTTGAGGTTCATTGTGATATATTATGTATCTTTGGGTTTAATATAAAGAGTCACATGTCAAGGATGAGCTTAAATCAAGTGAAGAACACAAAATCAAATGCCCTAGAATTGCAAAGCATGAGCACAAGCCTCGATCTAAAATTTGCTGTGAATTTTGGGCTGGGTATTTAATGGTTGTTGCTTAATATAGGCCCTAGGATATAAGCTTTATCAATTCCATATTGTTCGATGAGAATTAAATGGCAAACTGCATAATAAATAATAGATGGTATTAAAAAACAATCTTCATATGTTTTGTGCTTGCTATTGATTGTAGAAGAAAACATTCAGGTTTTGTTTTTGTTTTTGTTTTTTTGGTGTATCAGGCACAAATAAGGATATGCGGAGATATTTTAGGGCACACACTTTGCCCTAGAAATATCATCTCAGAAATATGGAAGTTTTTGTAGCATGTCACTAAGAGTAGCTTTGAAAGAATGAGAAAGAGGATTCATCAGAGTCATCTCAACCACATTTGTACACGTTTCAGAAAGTCCACAGTTCTTAAAACAACTCGGATTCCAAATCAAATTCTTTATTTTCAATTATTATTCAAAACTATTTATTGTTCTTGATTTCAAGAATCTGAGTAATCTGATTATTTTTTTTTCAGAGGAGTGTTTGTGAGACATGGTCTTACTATGTAGTCCAAGCTATCCCTGAACTCACTGTGTAGCCCAGACTGGTCTCAGAGTTGAGATCCTCCTGATCTACTGTGAGTGCCAAGATTGTAGGCATGTACCAATGAGTCTAGTTGCCAATTTTTACTTCTCTCACCAAGCTAGAAAATTTGTGATAATCTGTGACTCTACCCACCTATTCAACTTCTTTTTAGAATATGAAGACATTATTTCCTTTAAGAACTAGTAGTTACCTAATTATAGACATTACTTCTTATTGAATAAATATAAATTTGTACCGTTAATATATGATCAACCTATCTCATTCTTTACATTTGTGCATGAAAATGCTAAAAAAAAAAATCCAAAAGAATTTTCATCTTTTGGCCAAATACCATGATAATGTATATATACAACGAATCTCAAATTTAGTTCTTCTCATGAATAATCTCGCGTTAACATTCCCACATGTAAGACATGGATGGATTAATATTTTTAGGGCATGGCTAAAAATATGTGAAATCTCTTGGTGAATTTTTAATGCTTATTTATTTTAAGATTTTTCTCATTTGCTTATAAGCTATTTAATGGCTTTACAAAAATAATTTAAGGATTTGGGAACCAAAGATAATAGTTAAAGACAGTGTCTTCATGGCATTTTAGACAGCAATCATTTTCATATAATATATAAGTGTCTCTATGGAGAATGGCTCTGAATAATGTAAGTGAATAAATGCCTAATGGGTTATTAAAGTAGAAAAAGCCATAAATGAGTTTTAGGGCCACACATTTATTTAGTTGAACAATGTAACAAGCATTGTGTAGATGTCTTTGTTTCCTATTTTGTTTTGGACACCAAAAATAGTGTTGACTGCAGGACTTTAACCTGTTGTAAGAAGCAATGAAAGAGACACAAATACATGAAACCTGTATTTCCCCAGGATAACAATATAACTAAGTAATCACTAATATTTGGTTCTGTTTCACAGGTAAAACTCTGTTTCCTCTCATGTCTGAATCAAATGACCACAAAAATAAATTTTTAATGCATAATTCATTTTGAAACATATTTGCTTATGAGAACTACTAAACATAATCACATACGCCATATACATGAATACAGATGTATATATAGTATTTGTTGATTGAGTCAAATTTATAGTATTATATTGGTAAACTTTTTAAATTCTTTGAATCCAACACTGTTTTTAAAGGTAAAATTTGTCATGAGACCCACTACTTCTAAATATTAAATAATGTACAATATTGATCATCTGTTAAATATTATATTAGCAACAAAATATTAAGTTATATTAACATTACATAAAAAATCAAAATATCAAAACACCATAAGTAGGATAGATATTTATTAATCAATTTATTTTCTTAGCTCCGTTTCTGAAATTATATTACTGAATTTTTTCTGAAAAGAGTTATATTTTTGTCTCAATGTGGTCTTATAAGTTTAAAAAAATTCATAAAATTTTTCTGATTAACTTTAAATTGCCATTGTCATTCATGACTACTTCAGTTGATCTTTAAATAAGTTGTAGTATTTTACTTCTCTTTCTGCAAGTATTAAATTATTTTATAAATCAGAAAATTCTACAGAATGGAACATAATCTCAGTTGTAATATGAGTTTTGAACTACTTACATATGTGATTCTAAGTAATTTTACATGTGTTGTCTGACTATTTTTACCAAATATTTTTGCCTGTATAACTCATCAATTAAACTTTCTATTTGTTAACTTATAAATTGCTATAATATCATAGTCTTATTTAAAGTAATCAATAATCTTTTCCAAATAAAAAGACTAACTCCACTAATAAAAATAATAAAACTATCTATGTACACTTTGTTATTTCAAAGTAAATTTTTAGAGTAGCAAAAGTTAAAATTTTATACAGTTTGATCTCTTGCTATTTAACTCATTCATTTCTTTCCTCATATTTTTAGAAATAAATTTCAATGTCTTGCTGTTTGGAAACTTTGTTTTCTGTAATTGTAATTGGCTAAAAGTTTTACTAGCTAATCTTTTTGCTCTTTTCTTCATTGGATACTTTGTAAATTCATACATATCTTAATCCAAATACTATCAAAATTCATAATTATAATTTACAAAAATACCTAATACCATTGGATTAGTGGGCTTGTTTGAGAATCAGGTTCAAACATTTTAAAAATCTAACTAATTGTATGGTAAGAAGAAAAAAACACATTTTGTGCTTAGGATTTCACTGGTTGGTTTTATTCGACATCATTTTCAGTGCAAAAAATGTATGGTTCAGCCAATTTAACTGTGTGCAAACATTTAAATACAAGTATATTTGTGCATTTAAACAAGCACAGATTATATTTTTTCTTTCAATTGATAGTTTGTTTTATGATTAATTTAGTCGATTAATGAGTTGAGTGTACACTAGAAACTATCTGAAAGTATGTATTTGTTAACTTTAAAATAATATTTTTACTATGATACTATTTTATAACAAAATTTGTATTCATATTAACACTGCAAAAACAAAAGTTAATTTTTAATTTTGGAATTTTTAAGAGAATTTCTAAAAACATTTACACTAATATGTCATGCATCAGCTTCAGTAAAATTAAATTTCTAAAGCTTTATTTTGGAAAAAAATTGAATTGGCTAAAAAACCATTAATAGAATGAAGTAATTGTCTATCTGAAGCTTCTTTGTTATAGAGACAAATTGGTTTAATTTAACTGTTTAAGAAATAAAAAATATTAAGTTAGAAGTCCTTCATTTAAAAGTAAAGTTATGCTTCAAAGAGTTTAAATGCAATATTAAGAGCATTTTTGACAGTGTTCATTGTGTAGCTAAGAATGTTAGACGTATAAATCTCTTCTCTTTTTTATCAGATTTGTTTGTTCTTATCCTCTTGTCCCATGATTGGCACTCTGTGACCCCCATGGAAGTGATAAATATTAACCAATATTTTGAGTATATTACAAATCCATCATGGTATATTTTATTGATAAAAGTACAAATTATTTATATTTTCATCCTAAATGAATTTATTTTTTAGCTAATTCTTCATTTTATTATAGAATAAAAATTACTTCAAAGCAAAATGTGAATTAAGAAGATGTAGAATTATGTAATTCTAGTTTTCCTTTTTAGGATCTTCTGTACTATTTTTCAAATTACTGTACTAATTTACATTCCACCAACAGTGTACAAAGGGTCACTTTTCTCCACATCATCAACAATTGTTTCTATCATTCATCTTTTTAATAATAGTCATTCTCACAGATGTGAGATGATACCTCACTGTGATTTCAGTTTTCATTGTTTCATCTGTCTATTCCCCACTCATGTCTCTTCTTTAGAGAAATTTTTGTTGAATTTTTTGTGCATTTTAATTTTTTTCTCTTCATATTTAGCTGGTTAAAGTTTTGTGTATTTTAGGTATTAGCCCCTTAGGAGATCTGTGTTTTGCAAAACTTTTCTATAAATTCGAAAGTTGTCTCTTCATTAATTAACTAATTAATTGATTAATTTTTGCTATGTGGAAGCCTTTTTGTTTGATGCCATCACATTTGTGTCTTTTTGCTTTACCTGCCTGTGCTTTCAGAGTCCCCTCCAAGAAATCATTACCCAGATCAATGACAAAGAGCTTTTTACATATATGTTTTCTGGCAATTTTATAAATTCAGGTCTTATATAGAATTTTCTTATCTACTTTGATTTTCCTAAATTGTGCACATGGACATCGAGTTTTCTTAATACCACTTATGGAAGAATGTGTTTTTCCCCATTATATATTCCTGAAACTTATGTTGAAAATCAATTACTATAAAAACATGAATTTATCTCTAGGCTTAACATATGATCCAGTAATTCCATTTCTAGTTATATATCCAAAACAACCAAACTCAGTCTGGTGAAAAGATATGTGCATTTCCATATTCATTTCAATAGCAAACATAATAACCAAGGTCTCCATCAACCTAAGTAGCCATCAGTGAAAGAAAATGTGGTGTGTACACAAGTATTCACTGGAATACTCCACAGCCTTACAACTGGAAGAAATCAAAAGGCCAGGAACAGACAAATATTGAATTATCTCAATATTTGAATCATCTTTCCATGGAATCTAAAGAACTGTCCCATGAAAACAGAGTAGAAAATGGTTTCCAGAGTCGAGGGGGTGAAAAAGAAGGATGGGAAAAGGAGGAAAAGGGTACAAAGTTTCAATTAGACTGAATGAATAAACTATAGTGATTTATAGTATTACACCTTGAACACAGTTAATAAAAAGCGTATGTTTTAAAATTGAAAAAAATACATTTTTAACATTCTCATCACAAAATAATGAGAAGTTGATAAGGTGACTAATATGTCAAATCAAGTTTGACTGCATCTTTCTACATTTTTTTACTTAAATCAAGAAATCACATTGAAACACAATTGTTACTTGTCAACTAAACAATATAAAATTATATCGTACAGTGAGAGATTTACATCATGTGTGTCAAACTCACTACAGGAGGAAAGTTTCTGGCCATATTTTGCTTTGTCACTAGTTGTGTTACATTCTTCCTCTGAAAGGAAGGTGTGAGTTACCTTGTGTACGGTAAGGGTTATTTGTGTTTAATCACATGTTAAAGCAAAAATTATCATTGTATATGTAGTTCACATAGTAAGAGATGTGACCCTAGAGTAAATATAACATTACTTTTCTCACTTAATAAACAGCATCGGACTGTATCCCATTTGTGCACATACATATTACGTGTCAATTACTAATAAAAATTCAGAAAGGGGCTGGGGATTTAGCTCAGTGGTTGGAGTGCTTGCCTTGCAAGCACAAGGCCCTGAGTTTGAGCCCCTACACCAAAAAAAGGAGATAGCTTTCCTTCCAAAAAATTCAGAAAGGTAAGCAATTCACAGTGGCACATGTGAATCATACATGACTTTGCCCTCTGCTTTGCGTGATTATCTCGCACTGTTAGTGCTCTCGGTTCCTGGGTACTGGTGCTCTGTTTCTTGTACTGGCATCAATTCGCCTGCAGTTTCTGCTGCTGTCATGCTAGCTCAGTGGTGTCCGAGTTGACACTGCTATAAGCAGTCTTCTCCAGTGGCCAAGTTTAAATTCGAAACCCGTATTCCCTCCTCCCAATTACTTTAAACTAGCGAGTAGGTCAGCTCACAATCTCAGTTCCTACAGTGATTTATTTTCTGCACACTTCGTTATATTTCTCCTCTATTTAATGAACTGAAAAAAAATTTCCTGGAGATATAAGTCAAGAGATTATTTGAATGATTCCTTATTTTTAACCTGAATCTGGTGTACTTGCTTTGGGATAGACACCCTCTTTCACATGAGCATGTCTAGAGATTAAGAGTTGACTGATGTATTCTGACTTCTTAATTCACACTCTTGGAGAACAACTGTCACTCAGCCTGTCTTGTCATGGACCCTCCCATAGAGAAATTGATTATCTATACACAAGACTTCTCAGAAGGAAGCAGATATACATAGATTAAAATAAATAATTATACATAGATTACTTGACTTTTTGTTCCTTGTCCTGGACTTCTCTACATATGAACAGCAGTACTTCAGTATAAGACTGTTGTAATTCACATTTCTGGGTCAGTTTAAAAAATGAATATTCAAAGAAAGATATATTGAGAGAACGACATCTGAGAGATTATAATAAATAAGAATCAGTTAGCAAATAGAGTAAAAAAAAGGACATTTTAAATAGGAGAAAGCACATGCTTCAAGGAATTGAATGTGAAAGTTCATGACTTATTTAAAATTAATGGTATCATCCAAGAGTTTGTCACACTAAAAAGTCCGTACCTTATTTGGTTTGGGATGGTAGAAGACATTAGTTTTTAAATAAATGTGCATATATATATATATATATATATATATATACACACACACAAACACACACACATATATATATATATGTATATTAGCAATTCTTATGCCAATTCAGTAAATAGTAAAAAGAATAGGTCCGAGGCAGGTAATCCAACTGGGAAGTGACTAAAAGACTTTAAAAGATAGGTTGGTGTTATAATTATGAATTCCTTGGTGCTTGAGGATTGTGATTCAGTGGTTTGACTGTGTGTGTGTTTTGAATAAGACAAAAGCACATTTGTTTAACTAGCCTGATTTTAGGAACTCAATCAGTTTAGAAAATTACGTAAGTACTCAACAATATTCTGCATGAAGAAGAACAAGATCTCAATTAGCTCTTTGTTGGTTTAAATAGCAGTAAAATGAATCACGATATAACATCTGGGAAGGGTAGCAAGATAACTTGGGTAAAGAGACTACTAGGTTAACTCCTACAATAAACCAGGAAATCAAAGTGGTTCTTGTGTAAGTCCCTACAGCAGAGTTGCGCTGACAGCAAGTTCCAGAGCAGCAAACAGTGAAAGATGTAGTGTTTTGGTCTGGAGCACACTCAGTAAGAAAGCACTATTGGAACCTTGCTCTGCACAGAACCTATATGATGAGAGAAGGGTTCAAAGACAAGAGAGGAGCAAATAACCTAATGCTTTGGGGGAAAGACTACACATTGAGAAATTCTGGGATTTTTATAAGAAAGGCAAAGGCTCTTCTGATGTTTAGTAAGATGGGAGTTTGGGCCATTTGAGTGCAATATTTAACAGAAATGAGATCTCATTTTTTCAGAAGACACATTTATGATGATGGTGGTGCAACGATAATGATATTTTTAATATGATGTATAGTATCATGTTATAACTATATAAATTGGTTAATATGTCACAACTGTTTCATAAGCATTATTTGTTTTAATTTTATGGCAATTTTATGAATGAATATTCACATTATCTTAATTTTACTCTGGCATATATTGACGCTCAGACAAAATACCTTATACTTACATGAACCAAGTTTTGGTTGGGTGGTTATTTTTGTGCTTTTAATTTTTAACTAAATTTTACTCATGCCATCAGTTATTATTCTATTTATACCATGTCTTCTCTAAGCCAATGGTCTGGGTTTAAACTTTAAACCTAATTATATATATTAAAGCAATAATTAGGCCAGCTGAGAGTATGAGCACTCCAGGGAAAATCCAAGCAATCCTTAAATTTGTATATCTTAATTCTCAAACATATGGGGCTTTACTAGTGTCTTTCTGCTGTTTGTTTATAGCTTAATTTCACTATGACCGGGGAAGTACATTACACGATATCAAGCTTTTGGATTTGTTGGAACTTGGTTTATGACCCAGCATATGGACAATTTTTAGAAATGTTGTTTGTGTTCTTGAAACAACTGTTTCAATTGCTGCTGCCAATTGATGTGTCCATATCAGTTAGATCAGCTTTAATTGCATTTACCAAGTCATTCAAACCTTAACATCTTTGTCCATTTATTTTAATCTAAAAAATACTGAGAGAGATATAAGAAAATTTTTCAGGTTATCTCTTATTTCTTTAGTTTCCTTATAAATGTTGTAAAACTTTGTCTTGATACACACACACACAGTTTAAAAGGTAAAATCACTAGATATTCTTTAGTATTTCAAATCTTTGACATTACAAATTGTTATAGTTTCATTTATTTGTTTTGAAATCTACTTTTATCTGTTTTGAAATCTACTTTATCTGATTCTAATTAGCTAGTGGGCTTTCATTTGACTATTGTTTATGTGACATACCTTTCTCCATTCTTTCTTATATCCATTTGTTTAATACATTCCTCGTGTCATCAGCTTATTGTTAACACTGTAGCTAATTTTCACTTTTTTTCTTTAACTGGAGTATTTAATTAGGTGTTCTGTCATACTATTACTAATTCGTTTATGATTAGAGCTATCATTTTAACATTTGTTTTCAATTTGTTCTGTATTTCTGTTTCTCTCCTGCTGTTGCCTTGGTTTAGTCTTATAAAACATTTTCATATTCTCCATTTCTGGCTTGTTAGTTATGCATAGTTTTACCATAAAGCCTAGATACTACAAAATGCAATTTTTTCAGAACTTTAGAACACATTCACTACAATTTTTCCTCTCTATCTCTTGCATGATTTATTAAGTCATTAGTAACTTGAGAGTAAGCTTCAATTCAAATCGAGTTTGTATTTAAAATAATGCATACGTATTAATTTTCTTTCAACTTCTACTTGCTGATTCTGTCTGGAGACAGTTATATAGATAGATAGTTAAATACAGAGATACATAGGTACAGAGAGAGAGAAAGAGAGAGAGAGAGAGAGAGAGAGAGAGAGAGAGATAAGGAAATAGAGTGAAGGATTACGCCTCTAGAACAAAGTATGGGCAAACTTTGGGACCTGATATTGAGAAGGACTTTGTTGATTTTCCTAGTCAGGGAAAGTGTGAAATCACAACCATGGAAAGTATTTATTTGGGGCTAGCCATGTATCAGACACTCTAATAGACTTGAGTGATTTAATAGAGATCAAAAGAGACATATTCACTTTGCCTTCTAAAATATTGCATCATAGACAAGAGAGAGACACAAATCAAGTAGATACACTTATAACTCTAATTCCAATGTTATATAAGTGGAAGACATACAAATCTAGTGGCTACACATATAACCCTAGTTCCAACTTTGATTACTTTTATGAAAAATAGAAGCAGAGTGTTACTGTGAAGAGCAAAACTCCAGGCCATGTGAATAGTGATAATTAAAACAGCAACAACAAACAAAAGATCAAAACCAAAAGCCTCAGCATCTTCACTAGAACTTGATATTTTCAGGTTTCAAAATTTTAATTTTGACCCTTGAACAGTTATGTAGTAGCATCTCATTGTGATTTTAAACTGTACTTCTCCAATAACCAATGAAATTGAATATATTCTTATGAACTTATTTGCCAGTTGTAATCCTAACCCTTTAATGTGTTGCCTGTTTAATTTACTTGTTTTAAATTTAGTTATTTTTTATTAAATTTGAGAATCCTTTAGATAGTCTGATTTATAAACCTTTGTCCTGTATTTTATTTGCAAATATTTTCTCTTAATATGTAGCTTATCTCTTCCTTCTCTCATAAGTGGGTTTCACAGAGCTAAGGTTTTCCTTTTAATATGGATGAAAATTATATGTATCAATGCAAACAAAACTCGAAAGAGAAATGCCACACACCAATTAGAGTGAGGAGAAGAGAAAACTAACAACAACAAATGTTGGCAATGAGATGAATCACATAAAATGAGAATGTAAAATAAAATAGTCACTCTGGAAAGTAGCACTCTCTTAAGAAGTTAAATCTATATTTAAATCCTAGAAATCTGACTCCTAGGTATTTATACGAGGGAAGAAAAATTTTTGTATCCATACACACAAAGAACACACACACACGCACATACCCCAAACTTGGGCATGAGTATTTATGACAGCTCTATTCATAATTGCTAAAAAACAAGAAACTACTGAAATGTGCTTAAAGAAACACTGATAAACAAACTGTGGTAACTGCAGTACAAAGGAACAAACTATCATAACATCGATTGATGACTGTCCAAGTCATACTGAAAGAAAGAACCCTGTCTCAGTTACTTACTGTAATGTATTTATATAACATTCTGGAAAACAGGAAAATACAGTGACTGAGAATAGTTAAGGGGTTCTGAGGAGTTACTGATGGAGGAGGTTTGACTACAAAAGAGAGCACGAAGGAGATGTTGGTGATGGACAGCAAATTCTTTTCTATTTTGAGCAGGGTGGTGAACTCTTGTCAGATATATATTTTGCAAATACTTTCTGCTGGTCTGTTGAATGTTGCTTCATTTAATACAGTATTTCAGAAAAATGGAAGAAAATTAAATTTACTGATGGAAATTAAAACCAAAATGAAATTAAATATGGAAGAAAATTAAATTTATTGATGCAAAGTAAAACCAAAATGAGAAACCATTACACATTGACTAACAAGAGGGAAAAAGAAAATGCTAACAATACCAAGTGTTGGCAATGATCTACGCCAGTGATGGCAAACTTTTAGAGCTTTCAGTGCTATCAAACAGCCTTCTACAGCACGTGTGCCATAGGTTCACCACCACTGGTCTATGCCATTCTAAGAAGAAGTTAAAAATCTTTGAACTCTGCATTTAATTAAAAAGGAGTGTTTAAAAAAAGAAAGAATCATAATCAGAACCATTTTCTTCATGGCATAAAAAGTGGTCGAACTTACATAAATTCTAGTTCTGGAATCACTCAATGTTATGAGACTACTCTCTATATCCATGTATTTTGGAAATAAAATTATCTAGGACATTGCATTTAAAACTTTGAGAATCATGTTTTGTTAATTGTTTGTATTCAATTTTAAATAAGGGTATATAAAATAATGTAACCTTATTTGGTTGAAATTTTATTATACATCACATTGTAATCTATGAGGGTGAGAAGTGACAATTCCTTACTGTCGCAATTGCTGTAACAGGGAGGGAATTTCAGATAGTGCCAAAGCAGGAGCCTCTGTGAGGGATGAGGGACTACGCAGAAGCTGAGTGCTGATGCTGTAGAAGCTAGCTTTCCACACTGCGAGATAATAAAAATGTTCATTCTCTTACAGGCCAAAAGACATAAAGAAGACAGATCTGCAGATACACCTGTGTTACAAATTATTATTTACATATGACTCTTGGCTACTAAAAAAGACCTTAGTTCTCTTTCATTTCAGTCTTCAGTAATCCCGTGTTACTGATGCATTGTATGCCTTCCATAAAAGAATATTTCACTAAATGGATGAACGGATGGTAGACGAATGAATATAAGGAATCATCAAATAATTGATTAGTTCAAAGAGCAGTTGTTTTTCTACTTTTCTCCACCTGTATACAATTGGACTATCATCAATCTAATTATATTATAAAATATAAATATTAGGCCAGATAGCCTCTGATACACTTTTCAAAGGCTTCAGTTGTACACTTTGTTCTAAATATAATTGTTAGGGCAATATGTTCCTTCTGGAGCTATCAATAACATCTACTATAAAACATCACCTCACTAAGGCTACTTAGATTCTCTCTGTCTCTCTCTCTCTCTGTGTCTCTCTCTCTCTCTCTCCTCCATTTCTCTTTCCAACCCCAAGTCCATTATGTTTTATAATAAGTGATTTCCTTTCAGGTACAAGTGACTCACTTTAGCTGACCTGATTTACTCTTCAATCTGGATTGTGCTAATGTTCCTAGTTTCAGATATTGAGTCATTCAGTGTTGGCAGAAGAGACTTGTTCATTGCCAAGTAATTTAGAAAGCTAGAAGGAACTCCAGTTGGAAGTCAGGCAGAGCAAAATCTGGTGCCAAGTTTTCTTTTCCCATCAAATTACAAGGCTAGTAAATGAGAGTACATTTTGAAGATCTTTCATAGTAGGAGCAAAATACAATTCGAAGAATCTAAATCAAAAGCTTCTCCCAGGCAGTAGACGTAGTATTCATCTTTGTAACTCCAAACCTGATGTGTGACCTTGCCCCGAGGAGGTATCCAGTTAGGGCATTTTTTTTTTAAACTCTGCAATGTGTTTCTTAGTGGGGTATTTTTATCTTTGTGTCTCCACATATTTATCACCCCATCAGAAAACTTACTAGTCAGATGACTGCTATGGCCCTCCTTGCCATTTTCTCTAGAACTTTCTGTGTCTCTGTAAATGCTTTCTGTCTCTATTTCTGGCTTAATTGTTAGCAATTGGATTCTACAAAGTATAGCATAAAGTTGGAAGTAACTAATTCCCAATACATATTCATCAGTTTGATTTTATTTAAAAGCAAATGAGTAACATCAGATCACCATGCTTTCTAGAATCACAGAATTAAATTACAAACCTTGATTCAAATTTTGACAACAAGACCAAAAAAGGAGAGTGATTTGACCCATTATTTCATCTTTTTTCTCAGTCACAGTGATGTTATTTGTATTGTAATAGAAAGGCTGTAGGTAAATTGTGTTTTCAAATGGCCCTGGGCAAGTTGAAAGAATTGTTTTATTGAATGGTGGTAGAATTCAATCAGAACAAATATAGAAAACTTTATTTTAGAAGGACAAATACAGCCCATAACTACATCATGGCAGAGGACTGCTTAAGTAGCCTTTGCAAACAGAAGTATCCTGAGGCAGCACGTGCTATATTATAAATCGGGCACATAAAAGTCATGTAGGATGCTCAAAAACAAACAAGCAAACAATCCCTTGTTTAAACATTCTCGGCCTCTTCAGTTATGAGTATTATATTTAGTAGCAGCTTTAACCTGGGTGTTGGGTCTAGTGTTCCAGTTCAGAAACAGGCCTCAATCATAAGACAATTTAAATACATTTATCTGTTAAGCAGACATTAGGCAGGGAGAACAGCATCTAAGAGCCTTTCAAAGTACCCACCACCCTGCCAGGTTGTGCAAAATGTTTCTGAAGCAGCCTTTGATTCTCACTGACTCTGGAACAAACCATGTTCTTTGGTAAAGAAGTGCATGGTACATTCTGGTCTTGCTAAGAGGAATGCTAAATATTCTCAGAATATATGTAGGCCCTTCAGTGTTTTGAGAACTCACCTTCAGAGCTATCTTTGCCTTAGGATTTCTCCTTTCCAGCATGTGCTTCCTGTGTCCATTTAAAACTTAATGAATGTGTTGTTTATGGTGAATGTTGAATGACATCATAGATCAATTGTGAAGTATTTTATAGTTACTGTATGTAAGCAATCAGCGCTTTGGATTACTGTTGCTAATAGACAGGTGATTTAACTCATCTGGACTTTTCTATAATCTTCTAAATCTGATTTTGTAAAATACTTAAATAAAATAATAAATGCAATAGTGCGAGTAGCAGTTGAAGGAGTATGGTCTAGAGTCAAACTAGAATCATTTAGGTCTTGTCTAAGCCACATAAAGACTTTCCATTCTAAGAGATTTGTAACATTTGGAGGTCTCAGTTTGCATATCAATAAAATAAAGGTGATCGTAGTATATGCTGCCCACAGATGAATTAAATGACTATCATATTTAAATGTGTAGAGCGCATTATCACAGTACCTAGCACCTAATTGGTACAGTGTTGTTCATGAGTTTTAAAATTCTGTGTATGAGTTTTCTTTGTCTACTGGCTTATCTCCTTCCTCTTGGTAGGTGGGCCGTCAAAAGTCAAACAGTGGAAGGTAGTGGTGGGAAAATAGGATTTACCAAGGGAGAAAATGAAAGGATCCCTGGACACTTTTCCTAGATAAGTGCTCTGCCTCCAGCATGAACATTGTTATTGTAAATAGCTTAATAAGAAGTTGCAAGGTAGGGTTTTCAGATTGCATGCGTAAGGAGCTACTCAAGCAAATGTTTTTGTCAGAGGTTTTCTAGAACCTCCATTTTCTGTTGTCGAAACAGCTTTTTCTGAGAGACAAAGGGCTGTTGCAGCATAGGTTTTCATATAAGAAAATTAATTAATTTGTGGCCGTTTTTGCCTCTGTCTGAGTATACAAGAAAGAAGTTTTGAGTGTGATTCCACTTCCAAGAAATCCCCTCCACAGGCTCACAGAGCACTTGTCACCACGCCTATCATTTTACTTGGGTTGGATGACAACTGCCATGTGAGGACAGTGTGAGGTGAACGGACTGCTTGGCCCTTAGGGTGAGACGGACCAGAAACTATAGGTTTTTCAGTTCCCAAAGTGAATCCTTTCACAGATCACTACTTAATTAATCCTAGTTTGGCTTCTGTTGTATCTCTTTACTAAAGGACGTAACTGCCTTTAGATTGGTCAAAATGGCATAAATTCAATCTCAGAATAGTATGGAAATAACTTTCACAGTAGCAAACATTCATTAGCATTTGTTTGACTAAACAATTTAAAACTCTCCTAATTAAGAAGGTATCCTAGTTTTGACACTGATGTAGGTCCTATATGGTCTGCTTCCTTTCTTCTACTGATAGTAACATAGATATTGCTATAGTAAGTTATCATCCAGACCTTTTGTTATTGGCAAGTTGCTTAATGTAGTTAATTAACAAATAAACAAGCAAACAAATAAACAACAACCTATTTCTGTCCCGAGAAAATGAATACGATGTATCAGGTACTTTGTTGAATTATTTGCAAACATTAGTATGGACTCTGGAGTTAAAATGGTGGATTTAAACTTTCATCTAAAAGTAGGGAACAATCATAATGATACAAATTGATAGGTAATGTAGGTTGTATATACAGTTATCCCTCCTATTCCTGGGGGATTGCTTCCAGGATCCCATTCCACTCCAATGGATACCAAAAATCTCCCATGTTCAAGTCTCTTAGATAAAATGGCATAATGTTTGTATATAATGTATAGGTCTCTTCTTTATACTTGGCGTTATCTCTGAATTGGTCATAATAACTAATACAATGTATAAGATGTGATTGTAAAATACAGTAAGTGTTTAAATTTTAAAAAAAATTATTGCATTAAAAGACATATTGCTCTTAAACCGCCCCCCAAAAAATACTGCTTGTGGCTTTAAACTCACTTATCCCACCATTTTGGCCACTTTGGGAGGCAGTTCTGGAAGTTCTCTTTTGTAAGTATCTTTCATTAAAATTTCATGGCTGCTTCAACATCCTACCTGAAAGGATTCAAAATGTTTAATCTATTCAAAGTTCATGGTCATTTGAACTTGGGGAGGAGCCAGAAGTTGCACAGTGCCAGATCCAATGAATCAGGTGGGTGAGGACAGGATGCGATGGCTTTACCAGCTGCCTTTGCATTGGATGGCACTCGGGAGCAGCAGTAGCCGCATTTCCGATCACACCTTGTAGCGACATGAAAGAGAACTTCCAGCACTGCTTCAGAAAGTGGCAAGAAGATGGAGTACATGCGTCTGAGGCAAAAGAGAGACAGTATTTTGAGGGGGAATTTTTTTTTACTGTAATTATTTTTTTAAAATTAAAGCATTCAGCACAGCTTCTGACTACACCTATTCCACAGTATTAAACAGTTGCTATACTGTATTGTTTAGGGAATAATGAAAAGAAAATATGTACATGTTCAGCACAGGTGCAATTTCTTTTGTTTCCCCAAATATTTTATTCAACAGCTCATTGGCTTTTCAATTGCAGAATGCATGTATATAGAGAACCCAAAATATACACTCCCATATACATATATATATACACACACACATTGGTACTACATACTATTATACTAGCATACCAGTTTTCCCCCACTTCACAGATGAGGTAGTTAAGATTGTTTTGGTTAAGAAACTTATCATTGAGACAGGGATGTGCATTTTGGAGCCAGGATTTGAACCCAAGCGATTAACCAGCACGATAGAGTACCATTTTGAACCAGGAACATGGAACTTGTGAGTTTTTCCAGAGGATTCCCAGAGGGAGAATCTTATAGTTCGACTAACCAAGTATAGAGGTTATTTCCAGTTTTAATGACATCAATAAAAATGAAATGAGAAGCAGAGACTGATAAAGTTGGAATTAAAAGCCCAAGGGCCCAAGCAGCTGGTAGTTATCGCAAATGTGTAAAGTAAACTATGTAGGAATGTTGGGTTTCCTGTGTAAATAGCTATTTGGAGCCCCAATGATAGTCATTCTTGTTATGTAGAAACAGGTGTACACCTTTACTAATCCCTTATAAAGTACCTGCCATCCACACTGACTTAAAAAATAAGAATTTATTTCAAGATATCTTATACTACTGCGGAATCTAAATAAAGTAGTTCTACAGACTGAATTTGACCAACTGGCAAATGTGCATGCAATCTTCATAAAATGTAGTACATTGTGATATCGTAAGCCCTTGAGTTATCACTAAGTCTCAATAAACATTCATATTTTTAAAGAAATTCATTCTTAAAGAAATGAATATTTCACTTTGCAAAATATTGCCACCAATCTCTGGTACTCTGTTTTGTGTAAATTTCTTTATCAGCTTGAACTAGATTACTGAAAAAAACTCTCTAGTTTCAATCCTGATAAAAATTTTAATCTTTGTCTGTTTTTTGTTTATCTCTACTATCTCTAGTTGTAGTTTGGAATCTTATTTTATCCTAAACAGACTTATTTGGGGAAAACACCATAAACCCCCAACTCAGAAAACGTTGACTCTGCCTGAGGACTTCTGCAACAGAAGTCCAGTTACCTAACTGACCATCTCAATGCTGAAACTCAAATGTTGACTTTTTATGCATAAGGACCATAAAACTATTAAACTGTATTACACAAAACATAGCAGAATTTAGTGGGAAAATAGTTTATTTTTCTGGAAAAGAAGTCTAACACTATTTTTATCATTTAAAAATTATTATCATGATTTCTCCCATGAAGTTGAAAGACAAAGATTTTCTATTACATTTAGAATGCAGGAAGTTCCTTGTCTTCCAAAGGCAACCACTTTAAAGTGTTACTAGTTCCTTTAACTCTAATCATTTTCACTACTCCACTCTTCAACACCTGCATTAGGTCCTTCCTCATACTCCTATTCCTGGGGTTAAAATAATTGCATGTTTTTCAGCCCACACAAGGAGATTTAGGGCATTATCAGAAAAGGAAGTAAAGT
Source organism: Hystrix cristata (assembly GCA_004026905.1). NCBI lineage: Eukaryota > Metazoa > Chordata > Mammalia > Rodentia > Hystricidae > Hystrix > Hystrix cristata. The sequence goes on from PVJO010001896.1 coordinate 23,758, forward strand.
CACATTAATTTAGTTAAAATAAAAATTAAATTGCATCCCCTAGACTGTGTATAATTAGATCTTGATATACATACCACATCCTCAAGTTAATTTAAAGTAACAAACTCAAAATCCTCAAAACATAGCTTAGAAAATTGAAAGTTTTGACATCATATTCAAGGACATTTTCTTACCTTTTCTAACATGAAATGATCAAATGGAAAAATATTCTAATCATAGTATAAAACATCAATTTTCTTACCAGGACTAACATGATGAATTACTTTCAAATTATTTTCATATGTCATCTTTTATCCCAAATATGTTCAACTATGGGGGACAAAATAATGAGATAACATAAATTGTGTATTTCGAAGTGAAATTTCCAACTCCTGTGTGTCCCAGTGGATTGATCTTTGATTTTTCTAAAAAAGCAACAAGATAGATAAAGTTTATTCTGCCCTTTCTCCCATTTCATTTTGCTTTTTGCTTTGCGTTACCAGTCACAGAATTTGTTATAAGGAAAGCGAGGTGATGCAAGTAGAGGAAGATGGCAATGCCTCGGGGAGAGCAATTACAGATCTTTTAGTCACAACGAGGGAGTAGAAAGCAAGGATCTGGATCCTGTGCTTAATTCATTGAAGACTGACTGGGCATTGGGTGAGTGCCAATGCTTTGTGAGCAACTATATAGATCTCTGTGGAAAGGTAGGGAAGTCATTTTCTAGTTTTTAAAGTAATGTCAGATCAAAGGGGTAATTCAAGTGCTTTTGCCTCTTTTTAATGTTCAAGTTCAGAATACACCAGCACTCTGCCATCCTTCAAAGTGTGATAAAGAATTCCTTGTAATACCCTAGCGAGGTCACTCGAGTTACTGATAGCCATTGTGGAAATTTTGCAACACTCCAGAGTGTGCTGATAAATGACAAATTTAGCAGCTCGTCAGTAGCAAGTATGAAGGTCTCTTTCTGTTTAGCCAGTAACTGACAATTTTCGAAATCATCCCCCACAAACCACCACTACCACTGTAACCCATACTTTAAAAATGAGAAGAAAGATTTCATATTATTGGGAGCTCAAAAGAGCACATTAAAACATAATTAGTATGTGTAACATGCTAGTTATTACTTATGGTAATAAATAGAAGCTGTCTTTTTAGAGAACATAGTAACCATCTTTTGTCAACACTTTTACCCTCGTGATTAAGTAGTAGGCCTGTGTCATTTTACCATTTATGGCCCTAATAAATATTGCTTTCACCTTGGAGCTAATTTTGACGTTGCGTAGCACTTTTCCTTGAAGTCAGGTAGCTTGAAATTGTACAGGTTTTGTTAGCACAGTCTGGGAAAGGAAAAAATGGAGAAGTGACCATTTTTATGCCTCAAAAACATCACTTCGAAATTGTAAGCATAATAAGTTTTTTCCTAAGACTCTTGAAAGATTATTCAAAATCAAATTAGGTAGTTAAATGTTTGCCATTTATTTCATGTACCTCTAAAAATATTTCCGTGTCACACCGAACTCAAGTCTTGAGTGCAGAATTCGTTCTCTTAATGAATGCTTCAGCACTAACTATTGAAAAGCAATTTATTTTTATGAAACTCTAAGGATCAAATCTCAGAAGCCATAATTTATATGATGAACCTGTGACTTTCCAAATTGCCTTGCAAGGGTGTGCAGAAACGCTTTTTGCCTTTTTCATTTTCTTTATAGCTGTGCAGCATGTTAGTATTTGTTCTGAAAAACAAATCTCAAAGCGAGGAAAAGGGGAATACTATTAAATGTCTTTATATTGCCTTAAAATTAACATAGCAGTTATTAGTGAATGAATTTAAAAACATAAAGGCATTAAAACTGTTAAAATGAGTAATAAAACTAATTTCCTAAAATATGAGTAACCTCTAATTTCTTTAATGTATTAAGAAAGGCACACAATTTAAGACTACCTAATGCTGTGTCCTTATTTTAAGTCATGTCTAATAAAACTATTAAATTAATGTTAATATCTGTATTATTTGACACAAACACAAAGGAAGATTGATACATTTTCAAATACATTATGGATCTGTTTGATAGAATGGAATTTCTTTAAAAAGTCTCAAATACATACCACATTTAAATCTCTTAGGAAAATTTTAAACACTCTTAACTCTCAGAAAAATTTTAAAAGATTCAGACAAAAGGCATTTGTCTGAATTTATGAGATAAAATTCATAGGAAGAAAATTACCCAAAATATTCTTCTCCAGATATATTGAAAATGTAATCACCATGCTTCTCCTTTCTAGTAATTAGTTGTATTAAATGAGTAAAATGTGGAGTTACATATCATGGATGCATATTGACCAGATTGTCCAGGCCAATTATAGGGAATGGTTGTGTGACATGATTTTACTGTAGGAAAACATTTGAATTGGGATTATGCTGAAATATTTCAGACATGATCTTAAAGGTATATAAAATGCCATATCATTATGACAGTCCACTGATACATACAAAGAAGTACATAGCTTTTATATGTGTAAAATGATTTTATTTCTGTTTATCATATGAACTTCATTTTTCAAAAAAATCTGTTATATTTTGTGTTTGCTTTCTAGCTTGATAAAAAATGCTTGATTTTTTTGGAATATATATTCCAAAATAATAAGTATATATTATATACATTATAATAATTATATATATGATTATAAACATATATATACATTTTTGTGTGTGTGTATATATATATATATACACATTTCACAGATCACATTTTAAATCAGTGTTAACTATTTCCAAAGCATGATCCAAGACAGATACTAAGATTGTATTTACCAGTTGGAAAAAAGCCACATAGTATTAGTTCGGTAGTTTAAAATGTTAGGAGTCCCTTAAATCTCATTGATTTTATTTTTAAAATGAAGAAATTAATCTAAAGTTATTATTCAAAACTATAGAACCTCCATGTTTCTGATCTCAATGAGTACCCAGCTCCCCGCTGCCATCTTAATTGCCCCACCTTCCCCTTACCACATAGTTCTAATACAGTTGTTGACACTTATGCTTGACATTAGACAGTATTTTTATGACTCCTGGACAAGGTAAATTCAGATAAAACTGTCCATCTGACCCTACTCACAGAAAAGATTTTCAGTACGCTCCTGAATAATGAAAATTTAAAAAAAATAATGAAAGTAAAACTAAAATACTCACATTAATGCTTCCTAGTGATTTAATTACAGTAATGAAATTTGGCAAATTAAAAAAAAAGAATACTTGCTTCCACAGACATACTACCTAGGGTGACAGTTCATTAGTGTCCAGAATCATCAATGTGTTGCATTAGATTTTTTGAGAAAGTAGAGTAAGTCTAAGCACGCACATCATATACATTAGATAAATAAATATACCATTAACATTCATTTAGGAAATACCTTGAAATCATTATTTTTAGTTCACAGATTTTTTTCTTTGACACTTGAAACAGTATCATCTGCTAATTTCCTTTTCTTTTTTTCCAAAAGCCTGCATTTTTTCCCTATGACAAATCTTTTTATCTACCCTCCCTGTACATTTGATGAATGGTCTATTAACTTTGCTAGTAATGGATTAGTTTTTGGCTGTATTTCCTAATTCTTTCTTTCTATGCCTATATATTCTGTAGACTTTTTTGAAATGGTTTCGATTTCTGCTCTCTTTGAATACTTTAGTGGCCCTCCAGGATGTTCGAAGAGGAAAAACAAAATTTTTAGGAACTTGACTATAGTTGTATTTCTCAAAATGTATTCTAATATGGTTGATGTGGTTTAAGAAAATTGAAACCAGATCTACTTGGCCAGATGTTTTACACCTAAATCTACCTTTTAAAATATTTACAAGTATATTATGAAAGCATTAAAAATGCTCAAAAGATTATATTAGTCTCTTTGGCACTTATTTGTTTGCATCTAAAAAAATCATGCTAACAACTGCCCAACTGAACCAAATCTGCCCTCATTTCCCAGTCCTAGCATAACGCAACATCCCTCTGCTCCTTCTCTTTACATCACTCCAGTGCCCTTGATTCGTTATGTCTTTTGCTTCCCTACGTCTTTTTATTTTTATTTTCTTGTTTTCTACGTCTTTTTAAGTGCCATGTGATTTACTGCCAAATTTTTATTTTCACCTTACTCTTTGATACTGTAGGAAACAGTTTCATTCACTTTGCAGAGCTATTTTCTTGTTATCTTGCGTACACAGTCATGTAATGAATACCTTCCCTGCCCCCTTCACAGTGTAACCTTTGAGAAGGAGAGACGATGTCACCCGGGCCTCTGAAACCCCCTTCCTAATCCAGGATGGTATTTGACAAGTGCCATCTAACACAAATAGCCAGTGCTCAGAGCCATCGTTTTGAAAAATTTTTATTTATATCATGGTTTTATTATATCATTACAAACCTGTCTACTTCCTACTTTTTATTTTTTTAAATATTATTTTAATGGTACATTTCGATGTACATATTGATAACATTCATCAGTGGGGATTTGTACCTGTACATGATATACCTTGTTGCTGCTTTTTTTCCCGTTCCCCTCCCCTCACCCCCCACTTCCTACTTTTACAAAAGATATTTTTAGGGTTTTTTTTTCCCCTAACTTCCAAAATTTAATCATCACTAATTTTAATGTCATGAAGCAAGTGACAGCTGCCTCAAGTTTTTCCACACCTCTGCTTTTATTCCACAACCCCTAATTCTTGTCGAGTTCCTAGTGGAGCTCAAAAAAAACTTTTCCCCTTTGATCATTTATTTCCCCATTCTCCCCCTAGGAACAATCTACCTGCATGATACCTTGCTGAAAAGTCTCTCCTCTAAGTATTTCATTGGCTGCGTTGTGCAACCTGCATATAGAACCTCAGGTTACAGAGCTGAAATGTCTTTAACTCACAAAAGACTTTTTTTTTTTTAACAGAGAACATGTGTGGGTACAATGTATACACAATGGTCACATTTATCGTGGTTATTTTGTACCTGTACATGATGCATCTTGGTTTCCCCCCTCTTACTCATCCCTCCCTTCCGCACCCTCACCCTTCCCAATTTACAGCAGGTTTATTTACATTTTTACATTTTTCCCCTTTCTTTCCTTTTTCCCTTCCTGCTTTTCTCCTTTCTCCCTTTCTAGTTCTCCTCTCTTTTGAATATCATTATTCTTTTACCTAATATCTATTATACCTCTTTGTCCTTATTTACATTTATGGTTTCTCATATCAGAGAAACAATTCGAAGTGTACTCATGAGTGTCTGATTTATTTCACTTAAGAGTATGTTCTCCCAACAACTAATGAGTGGCTAAAGAAGGCGTGGTTTTTGTACACGATGGAGTATTACTCTGCCATAAAAAAGGATAAACGAAAGACACTTGTAGATAAATGGATGTACCTTAAAAAACCTTTTAGGGTCATTGAATTGAATGTTGATCTTTCTTATCAAGCTCACTGTGTCCTTTAGAACTTCTTACAAATCTTTTGTTCTAGTCTTTGTTACTTTTCCTAAAGCCACAGGATCCCCCTACTTGCCAGAGTACCAGAAGGGTAGGGATTCTGACTGCTGTCCTAGGAAATCTCTCTCTCTCTCTCTTTCTCTCTCTCTCTCTCTCTCTCTCTCTCTCTCTTTCTCTCGCTCTCTCTCGCTCTCTCTCTCTCTCTCTCTCTCTCATGTCAGCAGCGCTGCATCAGGATCATCAAGATACTCATTATTTATTTGAATAAAAGAGTTAATACATTCGAGGATGAGAATATTATCTGTGATAGAAAACCTTATTTCTTCCCTCTGCCTCTTTTCCTCTGTGAGATGTACTCTGTGGTGCTGGTTGCGGGGTGCAGTACAGAGACTTCTATAACATAGTTTGCTAATTTGTGAGTGGCAGAGTTCTGTGTTGTTGGAAGCTAGGTGTTGCAGAAGCAGATCCTGAGATGGCCTTTGCACAATAATGCACACATCTGTCTGTGGACCACAGTGCAATGAAAGTTTTCTGTCAGTGCAAAATTGCCCCCAATGCTGTCCCAGTCTGAGAACTATGTATAACAGAAAAATAAATTATTGACCTAGCCAAGCAACAGCTTTTTAAGGTACAGTGTTATGTTAATAGTCCCAGTTTGAGAAATCTGTTATTTTTACCTATCTGATACTTAAACATCAAATGTCACAAAAATTATTCTTCAAAGAGTTCTTTGTTTGATACCTCAATCTATTTCTCTCCTTTTTTAGGCAATATAAATGATGATTATCATACTGTGAGTTTAGCATGTGGGGACTCATCAGAGTAACTGCCACCTTTTCAGAGTTTAACACAAGATATCAAATGTACAATTGTGTGTTCCCCAAGTGGCCACACATCAGGCTTGCTTACAACTGGATATTTCTTTAAAAAGCTTCATTTCCCCAAATAATACTGTCTTAGTTCCACACGTTTACTTACAGAGCTTCCTCCCACTTGGATGCTCTTCCCTTTTGCCACCAGTTGTATTTATTGTTCTTCTGTTAAAGAACTTGTAAAATAATCACTTTTTTTTTTGGCTACTTATCAATTTGCACCCTTTTCATTGTTCACTTCATGGTTGAAGCACTATTGAATTAGCACTAACATTGCTATGGTAGTAAGCAATTTTATTGGATTTTATGAAATGTACAGTAAGGAAAATATCACTAGCAATTTCTCTTAAGAACATTGGCCATCTGCAGAATTTTCAAGAGTATACAGAGCCAGGATATATACAGCTGGGCAAAGGTCAGAGTCAAGATTCCAACTTAAAATTGTGGCTCACTGACTGGAGCACAGGTGAAGAGAATCTGGGATCAAGATATGGGATTTGGTCTAAGTAGTGAAGAGAGAGATAGGAGGACGCATGGACAACCACAATGTCTTTCATAACATTCATTTTGTTACTTCTTCTTCCTACTCTCTCAAAAGCAGAAGTTAGTAGAAAATACATTCGGAATCAAATAATTAACAGTAAGAGATTGGTATGGGGTGTAAAATATAGGAGAAGCAAGTTTTTAAATCGTGTGATTTTAAAGGCTGGTTACTTAGCAAGTCAATAGATATCTGATTTATAAGTTTATCTTTATTTGCTATGTGATTGCAGTTCATTCTCAAACTGGGAAAGTCATAACGTAAGAGAATAAGTATAATGAATAGGAAGGAACAGCATTTAATGGAGTCCAAGGTCCAATATTTCTAGGACACATGGGAGGAAGAAGGAGGAGGAGGAAGAAGAGAAGAGGAGAAGGAGAAAGAGGAGAAGGAGGGAAAAGATGAGAAATACACATAAATCATAGGACTTTTTTGAGAATAAAATTATTAAGAAAATTAAAATCCCTCAAGCTCATAAAATATTACACATATTTGTTATTACTACTTTTCCAAACACAGTGACTTAAATCAGCAAATTTTCTGCTTAGATATAAAACAATTTGCTCTTATTCCTATCATTTTATAATCACTCATTCCATCTCTTGCTCAGAGTACCACCTTGTCCACCACCACATAATCCAAAGGACACCTCGGCACAGATGACGTGCTGCCATGGAAGAAAGACAAGATTCTATTTCTCCTGGGTTTATATTCTAGATCTCTTATAACCTTTGGCACATGGATCATTTTCAAATGTCGAATGAAATACCAGGCAACTACTTTGGTTCTACTACTGATGCCATATTTATACTTACGTAATTATAAGAAGGATAACATAGGAAGGCTCAGATTATGTTTATTTACTTATTCATGTTGTGCATGCATTCACTGTATCACTGCTTTTACTGTTGGCATGCTTTGTTGTTGAAACTCTGAAATTTCTATCCAGTTTGAAGGCCTATTTCATATCTCATCTCTCTAGACCCCCACTGATCTTTGCTTCTATACTGAGTAATTAGCAGTAATTAGACAACAGTAGGATATACTGTTATTTCCTACACATAATTAACTGGTAAAATGCAGACTCTTGGTTCAAGTGGTGTACTTTGAAAGGGGAATCAGTATAAAAATATTTCAACAAACACCTCCATCTGATTTTTCTGTCAGCTATTTGCGTATAATATTTGAGAAATACTGTTAAAGAAGAATTTCTGAATTAGTCACTGTGATACTGCCAAAAGTGATGAAATAATAACTAAATGTCTGCAAGCTTCATAAAAATAACATCTTATATTCTTGCCCTGTAGAGAAACCTAGATAAAGACAATCATAATAAAATTCTCCCTCCCCCATGCAGATTATGCCTTACACGCTAACAATAAATATAATGTTTTCATTTCACAGTCATATTCTCCATTGAGTAGCATAGTTATCAAGGAATAATTGATTTGGTAGTGCATGATTCTGTGCTCTATCAGTTGAATCTTCTCAGGAGTATGGCACTTTTAAAAATGAATCAGCTTCAAGGAATAATCAATTTATTTTTATTTTTTGCAGATTAATTATTTTAATCCTGAAAGTTAAATCATTTGTTTTCTTTCATAAATGAAAGACAGAAGGAAATAAAGGACATGTGACTATATTATTTATTGATTTTTTTAAAAATCTGCAATGAGTGGGCTTTCTGCATGAATTTCTTTGCTTTGGGGAAATAATAGGGACCTGTATTATCATTGTGTATCATTCCTAAGATGACCCTGTGACCTAGGCACTGGCTCTGTAGGCATGAAGAGAATATAAACATCTGATGAAGTTTGTGATCTGGACAGAGGTACAAGCCTGAATCCCATAATCAAAAGAGTCTGTGTCTACTTCACAGGATTCTAGCAGTTTCTGTAGTCCATTAACAAAGGAAGACAATCAGTCTGAGACATTAGAGAATGCAGGATTATAGACCAAGATTTAATTTCTCCCTATGAATCCAAATACATATTTCAGCACTGCTTCTGGGTCGTGTGTCGAGAGATAAAGATATGCAAAATTGAGCCCTATCCTTAAGGAGTTCACTGTCTAGTGGTGAAAATCAACAATTAGAGCACAGTGTTATCAGTGTTAGGATAGAGGCCCATACATAAAACAAATGTATGTCTTGTTTTTAAACCCATAAGTATTCTGCTACGGATGAGTAGAAAACATAACACAGACTATTCTTCTGTGAATACTACACAAACAGAGACATCTGACCTCCAGTCTGTGAGCGGAATACCAATAGCAGAATAGCATTCTTAGTTGGTGCCAGTACTACTTTCTCCCCTGTGCCGAGCTGCTGGCCATGCTGCTGCCATCGTCTGCTGTCTGCAGCTACTATCCACACGGCCTCCTCACACGTTGCCGCCATACTCCACGCTGGTGTGCACAGAGACCCCCTTTTCCACCTTAGAGTCACAGACTGTCGTATGGACACCAAGCTGCTGTGGTCTGGTGTGACTAATGACTATTTAGTGAAAACACATTTTAGTGCTTTTCTTTTTTCCCAGATTCAGAGAACACAGAGAGGCAAAACACAATCTGAGAAACACGTTCCAAAACTAATCTGTATCTCCAATAAATGCAGAATTTCACACTAAGTCCAAGGCCAAGTACCTAGCTGGATTAACTTTCCTTACTGAAAATATTATCTTTTCTCTCTCAGACTAGTTTCGGACTAAGCCCACAGACATGCTCGAGCATCGCTGAGTGCTCAAGTGATTAAGTTGAGTCTCTGGTAGACGTGACTCTTCAGTATCATCAACATACAAACTTGCCCACCTTCCAGGAAACTAGTCAAGTTATCCAGTCCAAATCTTCATCCTATTGACTTGAAATCATTGCTATTTATTTCCTTCCAAAGAAAATGAGGTTATTAAATATAATCCATTTCCTCCTGAAGTATTTTCAACCAGATGATCTTTGATGTTTGGGATGCAAACAAAACCATAAAGAAATTCACACAGTTTGGTGAGACGTATCTTAACAAATAGGGCAGCTTTGAAATGCCCCAACATGGGGCATCTACTCATCACTTATGAAGACGGAGGAGACACATCTTTATATTGTTTGGTTTACTTAAATTTCCCAACTTGCCTTTGCTAGTAGGTAAAGAATAGATTTAGAGAATTAGTATGAGCTTGTTATTTTTACCCACTTTGTTGACCTGGCTCTCCACAGGGTGGTACCTGGAGTGAAGTGCCCAGAAAAGAGAATTTGGTATTGCCCACTCAAAAATACACAAACTCCTTTCTAGGGAATCTGAACGAGATTTTTGTCTTGTCCAGTTTATACAGAAAAGCAGTTTTCAAAGGTTCTCTAATGTGGCCTCTGGACTGTTGCTATCACCTAGGTACTTGCAAACACAAATATGTAAGACCCATGTTAGACCTATTAGATCAGAGACAGAGGAGGGTCTAAAAGTTCTGTTTTATCAAGCCTGCCCTGTGATCCTAGTACAAACTCGTGTTTCAGAACAACTCTAAAATACAGTAGTAAGCATCTACTTGTCTCACTCAGTTCCCCTCTTGCCCTCTATGTCATCTTCAGCACCTCTCTTTTAGGATAAGCATCAGGCATGACTGTTCATTGCTTTTACATCTGAGTTTACTATCTTTGCCATTAAGCTTCATTAGCAGCATGTTAATGTCAGTAATATCATTCAGAGGCTTTATTTTTCCAGAGATGGAAGATTGAACAATGCAGTTGAGTCTCCTCTTCAGTCAGATCTTGTGTTCAGTCATCTGACTGACTCTCCCTGCTTATTGTGTCTAACTACCTTCTGCCATCAATCATATACTTATATAAAAGTTATTGATATATGGATTTTCCTCAATTATCAGTTTCTACTTCCTTACTTATGAAATTAGAGATATATTTGCTTTGCAGCCAGATATTTAACTATCACTACAAATGCAATGGCATACTCCTCCAAATTTGAAAAAAAAAAAAACTTTCAAACAAAACTCATTGTTATAAGGAAATTTTAGCAAAAATATTCATCGCCATTTTGGTGTTTTTATTTTCTGTATTGATTATATCCTTTTTTATTCACATCATTATTCATACAATACCACAAGCTTTTTTTTTTAATTTTTTTAAATTTGTTTTATTTTAATGGTACATTTCAGATGTACATAGTGATAACATTCATCATAGGGGATTTGTACCTGTACATGCTATATCTTGTTGCTTCTTTTTTTCCCATTCCCTCCCAATATTGCTAAGTATTAAAAAGCTAGCTCACTGAAAAATATTAGGTAAGCAATAATATAGGTAGAACAGATAAGGTGCAGATCATGATGGAAGTACGTTAATGAGCTGAACGTAGGAGATACCCTGCTGGGTCACCTGTTGCTCACTTCTGTTAGCCTTTTATTCTCTTCCTGTTTCATCCTCTGTATCTAGTTCATCACGTCATGTTTAGTAAACATTTTTCTATAAATAAAGGAAGATTATGCTTTTGCATAGACAAGAGATAGTGTTTGCCTGTTCATCATCTAAAAATAAGTACTCCATTTTTTTTTCTTGCTAACATCTCAATATTGATGAGTCTGACTTGTTTTCCAAAATGCTAAATATACAAGTCTCTATCCAACTTGTGAAAATGAAGCAATATATTTTTATCATTTAACATCTTTTCATGCCATTGGATTCCTTGTGGATTAAGGTGTATTACATAATATCATATCTTTATTTATGATTTTCATATAAGGTCTATGTAGCAGTACACATTCTTAATTTTACGTCAATTTTATGTCAATTTCTTTGATTTACCACAATTTTACCATAGACCTCAGAATTTAAAAACGACGCCTTGCCAGACTGCCTATAGTAGTAGAAGTTTGGTTTTCCTTTCAGCTGCATCCATTCTAAAAGTTCTTTCTTTGGCAAGTATGTCTCTGATTCAGCCTGTCTCAGGAACATAATCCTAGGGAGCAGCCTGGTATGCAAGCACATAATCCCTTCTGCCTCCCCAAATGGTATTGATGGTGCCTCATTTTCCACCACAGATGGAAAGCCACTACAGCATGGTAGTAAAGAAAGCATAGGACTGTTTCTATCGGTATGCCTACATGAGCGAAAGTTGCAAACCTGGCAGTGTTACATTTGTGTGGTCTTAGGGAGATTACTTAACCATATAATACTTCCATCTTACTTGCAGAATGCAGGTAATAACAGAAGCTACCTTAGGAAATCATTGTGAACATCAAATACGTTGATATTTGTAATGTGTTTGGCATGTGTAAAGTATCCACAGCAGCTAACCACAACTACAGTTCATATGCTAAATAAATTATACCTTTACGCTGTAATCATTCATATTTATTTGAATTCTTTAGACTCAAGAGAAGTTATGAAAATCAAATCTCAACGTTTAATAAAATATATTTAGTAACTGGGGTTCATAAATGGTGATGAACATTGCGTGACTCGTTTTCCATTCCAGAAAATCTTGTAGAGCATCTGGAACTGGACATCCCTTGCTTTGGAGAGGCATACAGTCTTGCAGACTTATACAGTCTTGTAGGCTTATACTTCTAGTAAAACTAGATTACTTTATTCTATACTTGAAATGTTATATTGGACATATTTGGCTTAGGGCACAGCTCACAATTCTAGGATTAAATTTTTCCAATCATTTGTCTTCTTTCTAGCTTAGGGTGCAGATAAATGGACAAGAAATGGGCAAGTGGCATCATGGGGAAGCAGACTTGTAAAAAAAAAAAGGCAATTGGCCATAAATCATTTCTAGTCCATGGTTGTCCAAAAGTCACCTACACTCACTAAACAATACCAATTGGCTTTTATGAACTACAAAGTACTGTATAATTTGAATAACTATCTATATAATGTTACTTTTTATAGCTATATTACCATATTTTTCAAGTTATATAAAACAGTATCCATACTTTCTGCATTTGGACATACAATTCCTAGTATCACACAGTCTGTATTCCCATAGCTTGAATTTGAAAGTACTACTCCTGTCACAAAAATCATGATAGCATTAACTTCTTAATGAGAGAAATCTATTTTATTCCACACTGTCAAATAACATCTATTTTGTACCCTGGGAACATAGATAATCAAGAAATTGTTTGATCAGACATACTAAATGAATGAACCTCATTTTCTAAAAGATTTCCTTCACTATAAAGTGTTATATCATGGGCATGGAGGAAGGACATAAAACAGATGCCCAGGAAAGAGAGTGTCCTTATCTTGGACATCATTGAGAGCATCTGTTTACAGTTTCTTTGATAATAGACTGTAATGAACTAAAAATATACCCAATGAAAAACTATATGCTAAATTAATTTTTAATATGGGAAAGTTAATTCTGAGTAAATTCATAAGTGCAAAAACCAGCCAATCAGAAGAAACAAAGTTTGGCTTTTATCACCTAATCTAGAATTTAAATCAGGCAATTAGCTAGATGCTCAATATCTTATTAATGCTCCATTTCTTACAAACACAGGACTGGTTTCATGTTTATACCAGGACAAAAAGACAATAAAAAAAAAAAAAAGCAGATCTAGGGTCATATGTGTTATTTGTTTTTATAAATTCAGCCAGTACCCGAGAAAGGCCAGGTCATACCAATTTCTAGAGTAGTAATTAACAACTTTTAGACATATAAAATTTACAAAAAAGTTATATAATTCCATTTAATTCTCAGTAAAGATCTCAGAGGCAAAGGTAATTTTTGTAAGTTTAACTTTACTCATGCATAATATTACACCTGTTTAAAGTATATAGCTTACTAAGTTTGGAAACATTTATTCACTCATGTAATCTCCACACAGATAAGCCAATCTAAACAGAAACACATCATTTTGACTTTTCTGATTCCATATTTGTTGATCTTTTCTTTACATCATGCTGTTTCTCATCTACTCCTTTTCTACTTGAATGTATTTGGGAGAAAGTACATATAAAATGTACACTTTGATAGATTTTTTTCCCCTTCAAAGCAAAACTTAATAGAATTTAACATTATTTCCGCTGAGCTGTTTCCTGCAAATGAGGTCTATAATATTAAGCCTGAATAAACACTATAATTTTCCAGGTGGGTACTTATGATCTGTGATATTTCCCAAAATCTATTACCATCATTGTTATTATTTTTAAATACTTTAAGACTGCCAAATAATAAACAATAGTGAACATTTGCTCTACAAATTAGATATATATGCAACTTCCTAGGGAGAAACTTTGATATCCTTCTTATACAGACTTTGAACACATTTTGGAGGGGGTGCTGGGGATCGAACTCAGAGCCTTGAGCTTGCTAGGCAAGCACTCTACCACTGAGCTGAATCCTCAACCCCTTTACACATATTTTTAAGCACAAAATGAAGAATCTGCATCTTGTCCCCAACCCTTTATCTCCAGGAGCACATTCTTATTAAAGACTTCTGTGCTGTATACTACATCATAAGAGAAAAGGCACAGTATGAAGAAACAAAAGATACGACTTTCAGACCTAATTCTGCACATGGTTGTGTTTATCAGCCTTTGTCTTCTCTTTCTTGGCAAGTACTCTGCTTAGCATTGTACATACTGATCTAGCTCAGTTTCTCTAGAAGCAATACCTCAGTTGGGAATTCCTTTCCAAAGGGAATGCTTTCAGGAGAAACAGATGGACGACTGAAGAAACTGGGATAGGGAAAGTGGAGAGAATCACATACAAATCTGGAACAAAAATTGAGCCTCGGAGTGTGCTCAACCTGGTGACAACGGAGGAGGGCTTTTGTGCTCTCTTCACTCCCCAAGATGTCTTTGGCCAGAGACACCTGAGTGGGACAGGTGGCTGGCTTCCCAGACAGGCAGCTTCTGAAGAGGCAGCTTCAACCATCCCAGGGTGTTTGGTGTAGATCAAAGCCATTCGGCCAGCACTAGCAGCATCGGAAGCAGGCATACCAATGGAAATGTTGCTAGTATTGCCCTCATGCTGCTTTAGTCTATCACTACAATCGCTCACTGGCTTGTCATGAGATGAACTCAAACCTTAAGAAGCAGAGCAAGTTGCCCGATGTCGCAAGGCCATTTGGCAGCAGTACTACGATGAAGATGTGGCTTCTGTCAACATTACTTCTTGTGATTAACAAAAACACAGTAGATTAACCAAAAAAATCTAAATCTAATAACAGATTTTACAGACAACAGTGATGGCCACCGTTAACGCTGGTGTTAATATTTAAAGACTATTTTCTCTGGCTCGATTTCCTGCCGCCGGGCCCTCATTTCTACCCACTAAAGTCTACTGAGCACTTTCTGGAAGCCCCACTTGGGTCTCTCGTGAGGACTCTGTGTCTGCTCCTTTCAGCCGCCCACACTATCATTCTGCGTTTACCTTCTACCTTAGCACATTTCCAGATACCCTCTGAAGGAGCTCTTTTTTCCTCTTGCTTTGATTTTTTGATCTTTAATACCTGCAATTTTCTGTTTTTAAATATCATAGAAGAAATATCATTCTTCTAAAAGCAGAATTAAATTTGGAATAATTCTTCTCTTGTTCTGTGTCATTCCTCCTCATTCCTTAATACTCCTCTACTAGCTGGGAAGACAAAGATACAAATGCACACATGAGTGTGATTTGTGCCGAAGGAGAAATGCCTTGTAACTTCTGGGATTTAGACTGTAAATAGCTCTTGATTCGTATTTGCTGTTACTCTTTCACTGAAGCTTAAACACAAAGTCTTGGGAAGTGAACAGAAGACGAGAGAAGACCAAAGCGAGCATTAAAAATCATCTACATTGGTCAGAGGAACAGAAATGGCTGTTCTTTAGAAATTTAGACTTATTTTCATTTATCAAATAAAGACATTTAAAGAAAATATTTATGAATTTTCTTCTTCCAAGGTCAAAATTTCAAAGTTAAGAGAGAATCTCTCTGTACCCATATATATATATATATATATATATATATATATATATATATATATATATTTAAGTAGCTCCATAATTCCACAATAAACCCATTTTAAACTGTATTTTTATCCAATTTTGAAAAATATGCTCTCAGCTACCCAATTTATTATATAACATAATGCAAAATTGAGCCACAGAATAGTATACTCATCATGAATATCAGCTCTGGAGTGATACCAAAATGCATTCAAATACTTTTTCTATCGTATATGAATTGTGTAGCACTTGGTAAGCAACTCAATCCCTCTGAGAGTCTAATTCCTCATCCTTATTATGAGATGAAGTATAGCATCCACACTGCAAAATTGATATAAAATAGCGAAATAATTAATAGAAAGCATGGAGAATACTGCCTGGCAATTGGAATACACTATATAGCATTATCCATTATTTCCAAATAGAGTCTTTCTAAATAATGAAGAGTGAGAGGAGAATTTATGGAAAGTTAGTAGGCACTGGCTGCCAGATCATACATGAGTGCACAGTCCTCAAACTAACAAAAAATGTAAAATGAACTCCAAAATACAGTGATACAAAAATCACTTGCATATTCACAATGGCATTTTGACATCCCCAGATGTGCATCCAAACAAATAAATAAACAAAGGAATGATAAAAACACAGAATTAGGAAATAACTTAAATAGAAAGCAGTTACTTACACCAGAAGAAAATTCATAGCCTTACAGAAGAATTTTTCATAGAATCAGTAATTCTCCTGACTCAGCCTTCCAGACTGCTAGAATTACATGTATGCACCATCACAAATGGCTAGATTTTTTTATTCGTCAATATCTTCAAGCTTTAAATGATTTACATGGAGGCTTAAACACTATATTGCTAAATTACTGGTAGTTACATACTATAAACATAAAAACTTAAGTCAGGGTTTCCAAGCCAATACTAAGATGAATGATAAAAAATTAATGGAACAATCAGTGAATACAAATTTTATTGTGAAGAAGAGAATAATGAATAAGATATATTCATGAAATATTTAGCCTGGGTTTACCAGAAATAAAAGAGAGGGACAAATGACTGAAAAGAGTAAGCTTATTATAGAAGCAAATGATGGACATGAAATCAGAAGAGCCAGAAAAGCCAATAAAATAATTAATATTGAGTAGCACACTATATTTAAGTCTGACGATTGATGTTCCAAGACCTTCACAGCATCCATAAAATTCACTTTTGGACGATTTAGTTAATAAAAGAAAAAGAAGGGAATTAGGTTGTTTTTTTTTTAACTTTCAGTGGTCAAGAGAACCCAAACACATTAATTCTCTCACATTTCTGTGTTGCATATACTTGTGTGCTAAGTAGGTTCCAAGTGGTAGATCGACATCATGAAAATAGAAAAGGCAGGGACAGAAAGGAGGACGCACATGAAGCTAATCTAGTGAGGTGCCATCTGAGCTGCCTTAAAGATAGAACCATTGACTACAAGTGTGGTCAGTTTTCAAATGTAAGCCAGAGAGAATACGAAATGATGAAAATTTCACATCAACGCAAATGCATCTATATGTAAAACAGTTTTAAAAGTCAAGTGTTCATCAATGGCAAAAGAAAGTAATAAAGTATTATAGACTGAGTATTTATGATCCCTCCAATTCCTATGTTGAATCTCTAACCCCCAATATGTTGATATTTGGAGAAGAAAGTCTCTCAGTGGTAAATTGTATTAGATTAGGTAATGAGGGCAGATTCCTAATGAAATCCTAACCATTAATTGTTTTATAAACAGAGAAAAAGGCAACATCAAGGAAAACTCATATGATAACATAGAAGGCTGAGGGAAGAGCCTTTACCAGAATCAAATTGGTCAGGACCTTGATCCTGGTGTTTCCAGGCCTGAGAATTGCAAGAAATAAGTGTGTGCTTCTTAATCCGCTCAGATTCTGACATTTTGTTATAGCTATTTTAGTTGAATAAAACAGATTAGGTGAGTGCTACCCATGTGTTCTGGAAACAAACGAGTCCGGAAATAAAAGAGCAACACAGATATATTCGACAAACCCAATAGTGAGTGAAAGAAGCCAAATATAGAATCCAAGTTAAATACTTCCATTTAAACATATTTATAAAACTATTAGAAGTAAATTATATTTTAAGGAGACATATCCAGATATTAAAACAAGAAAGAGAAATGAAGAACAGGATTATATAGTAGGGCAATGGTTACTTTTCTGTGAGAAGGAGGAGGTAATGATTGGAAAAGAACATTATGGAGGTTTCTAGGAGATCACCATTATTTTATTTCTTGAGTTGGATTGTGGTTGTCCAATCTTCACTTTGTGTTGGATCCTTGGCTTTTATGTATTGAGCTCATTTTCTGTATATGTGTTAATAAAGAAGGCAATAAACTAAAACACAGGAATAAAAACACAACATTCAGAATAGTAGTTCCTTTAGGCAGAGAAAGGAAAAAGGCATATACAGAGACTTCAAAATCTGCACAGATGTTGTATAAATTATTTTATATGTAGTAGCTATTATAGAGAAGTAAAAAATAATTTTTAAAAATTTATTTAATTTTATTTTGTGAGACGTTTAAATCAAATAGCTCCAAATTTGTAATAGATTATCTCTTTTAAATACAACATTTAGCTTAGCAAGATTGTTTTAAATTTTCATTTTGTCCAAGAGAACACAAATCTCAGAAAGCATGTATACATTTTCAACAGCAAGCTACATGATGACAGTGAGGGCTGTCATTAGTGAGCACATACCATTTTGTACAGATGCAGCAATACTTCCTGGGAATATCTTGGCTGAACATACATCATTATTGTGTCTAGTTTGCAGAAGTGGACACAGGCACAAAAATAGTCATACCAAGAGACACATAAGTGGCACAGCCAGTTTTGGAATCCAATAAATGAATTCAAATCCATTAAACAAAATAATCTATAGAATTTTCATCTTACGTGAGTTATGTATGTGTGGTCATGTGTTTATATATATATATCTCATATTAATATTTTCTTCTAAATGAGCAACTAACAGAAATCTAAAATTGATTTGTGATTTTAATGTTCTTTGAATCAGAGTATTTCTCTGAAAGTCACCTAAAAGTTTTTCGTTGCTCAGTTTCCCAAGTAACACACGATTATTCCATAAATCAAAGTAGATTATGTATTAGAACTTATGCAGTTTAAAGGTAGAAATATAGGCCAGCACCTTGATGTTAATTATTCTTGATACAAAATTATATTTGAATTATGAACAGTTCATATGTACAACATATGCACATCTGAAAACATATACTTCTGGTGCTTAACAACTGCATGTTGCAGTGATACAGTTCAGATGGTTTCAGATGCAAGCATTTCATAAAAGTGACATATAAACAATGCATTTGTTGAGAAATGAAAAGCTAATCTTCATTGTTTTTAGTATATTTTTTACTTTTAAGAGATTTTGGCACTTTTTGCATACTGTTTCAATGATTTTTAGGCACAATCTTCCAATTAACTTCAGGTTTATAAACTTTTCCTTTATAATATACAGGTTGAATCGTAATGGCTTCCAAGAGAAACTACATTAGTCTGTGGCAATTTTTTTTTCTCAGACTATATGAAGTATGTCATTCTTTTCCCCAAGTAGAGTTGATTTTGTTCAATATAGCATATCTCAGTGCTTTTAAAATCCAGGGGGAAATTATATTTTAAATTACTTAAGGAAAAAAAGCAGCACTGCTTGACATCAAGGATTAACGACTCCTACATAACATAATTTATTTTTTAAATGTGAAATATGTGTATGCTGATTTTAATGTTTGACATTACTGCTCAAATCTTATAGGTATATTTTGTGCACATTATGCGAATGATGACCCAGATTTAATAAGATAATATGAAACAATATTAAAAAGTATTAATGTATCTGATTATCTATAAATTTTTACATATTAAAAAAATTCTAGGACAGTCAAGCTGTTTCCTAGAGTAATTATACATAAGAAAAAAGCATTAATTTAACAGCAATTGAAAAAATATATACTGAGCCCTTCCTATGCAGAAGAATTTGTGCCAGGCACAATGAAGGATAAATGATGTATAAATTAGAGTTCCTTTCCTGCAGTGGTTCACAGTCTAGATTTGATAATATATACACGGTGTGATCAGAAAATATTAAGAATATTTAAAGTAAAGAAATTATTACCATAAAGAGAACACTGTCACTAATTCTCTTTGAAATACTCTCTTTTGCTTCCAACACACTTATCCCTCCTTTGTTGCCACTTCCTGAAGCAGTTCTGGATGTCCTCTTTCGTGAGTGTCTTTAGTTGCACAGTTGTGGCTGCCTCAGTGTCCTGAATCGATTCAAATATTTACCTTTCATGCTCATTTTGACAGCTGAGAAGAGCCTAAAGTCACATGGTGCCAGATCGGGTGAATAAGTTGCATGAGGACACACTCTAGTATTTTTATTTAACAGAAATTTTCATCAACATCTTGAATCAATTCAGAACATCCAGGCAACACAATTAGACATTAAAGTCTGTTGTGTTTATGTCTAAATATGTGAGTCTGTACAGGTAGACTGTATGTTTGTGTTCACGAAACTGTAGTGCACTGATAGAATTCTCTGATTCTGACCTCAACTAGAAAATAATGTGTCAGTGTATCCATGGTTAACATAGACTAGGTTATCATCATTGGTATATTCTCACTTTTGTATTATATAAAATTAGATGGGCTGGGGATTTAGCTCAGTGATTAGAGGGCTTCCCTAGTGAGCACAAGGCCCCGAGTCCAATGCCTGGCAACAAAAAAAAAAATTTAGAAATTATTTCACATGATTTTGATTTATTTATCCATGTATACACATCATCAATTTCAAATTTTTTTCTGAATTATAATTAAAATTGCCAGCTTTTATCCTAAAATTTTTCTTCCATGTGTGTTAAGGATAATCAATTATCTTTGGAAAAATAATAAATACATAGAGAAGTAATAGAATTATCAAAGTTATTGAGATAATTAAGGAGGATTAATATTTAAATTATTTACTATTTTTATTTTTAAATAATTATGATATTAAAATTGATTACTGGTTTAATTTCAATAATTATTTTGTGATGACTTAATAATTGTGAAATTTCAATTTTATAATTATGACTACTAAATTACTAATACTAAAACTAAAACAAACATGTATTTGTGTGATGCTTTATAGAGGTTGCTATATAAATTTCAGTTTAATGAATGAGTTGCCTAAGGATGCAGATAATAAATACCAAAGTCAGAACCAAAATTCATTCATTTGAATCTAACTGCTGTACCGTTCTCATTTCCCTACTGCTTCATTTGTATTCATTAAATAGGTCTGAAATTAAACTAAATCAAACATTCATTTGTAGTCAACGTATCATCTGCAAAAATATCAGTATCTTCCTTGTCATCAAAACAAGTTACACGTATTTAACCACACTCACAAAGGTGAGTCAACTGAAGAAAAAAATTGGAAAACTTTAAGTAACAGGAATGCAAGTATCCATGAAATTCAATCAGAACAAGAATGAGAAGTCAGCCAAAAACATATGGATTGCAACTCTTCACAAAATCGCTCTCTTTTTTTGTTTGTTTGTTGGGCTTGCTGCTGGGGATCAAACTCAGGGCCTTGCACTTAACTAGGCCAGTGCTCTACCACTGAGCTAAATTCTCAACGTCAATCCCTTATTTTTTATGTAAGATTCAAATTAGTATGCAAACTCAGTTTTTCTGATGACTATATGTTTGCAATACATAATAATTCCATTCACCTTGGGGAGCTGGTAATTACACGTATCACATCTTGGTCGTTTTTACTTTCCCTCACTCATCTCCTCTCTCCCTTTTCCCCTTATCTCCTCCCCATCTCCACAGAGTCTACCTCCATGTTTTCTATCATCTCTCTTATTTCACTCTCTAATTTGTTTATATTTTGGGTCTTTCACATTAGAGCAGCAACACAATATTTAATGTTCTGTGTCTGATTTATTTTGCGTAGTATTATTGTCTCAGTTTAAGAATAAAGAAGTTCAAATACTTTACAGAGGATGAGTGGTGCCAAATTAAGGGAAGCATGATAATAAAAACAAAATCAAGTGACAACTCCACCAATTGTTGCAGAAATTCCAGTTCTTTAACTACATTAAGGTAAAAACAACACAGAAAAAGCAAAGTAGCTGTGTAAAAGGGACAGCAAGCACAATCCATTTTGGTTGTCAGATCTTGGTACAGTTACGTAGGTTTACAGTCGTTACCACATCCATCGTACTACATGACGCAAAGCTGTGCAGGGAATGTAACGCAAACATTTTTCACATGCTTGAAAATATTGCCTAGTAATTTTCAAATGTAAAGTGTGCCTGCAATAAAACAAATATTTCAGGTAGTGCACATTTGGCACTTCCAGTGAAATCGAAGAAAATGTGGGTTCTTGTGGTAATTCTTAGATGATATGATATGATAACAAATATGGTCTAAGAAAGGAAAAATAGTAGCTTTACAAAGCAGAAATCTAGCAGACATTCTGTAGGCAGGTGATCTAGGTTTACAAGATTAACATCACCATCCTACTGGTATCAAGCATTCTCTGACACGTTGTCATAAAACACTAGTTTGCCCCTGTGTGTTCATCCTCAAAATTTCTTCCCCACAAATTTATAGAAAAACATTTAGCAAACTCAAATTAAGAAATACCTTACAAAATACTTGATTATGCAAAACAAAGAAAGAATGAGAAACTACCATCACTGGAGAAGATGGAGAAATCCTTAGCTCCTAAGGCAGAATAAAAGTGCATACTCCATATAGTGAAATAAATGAGAAGGTAATTCGTAAGCTGTATTTTTTGTAAAACATATATCTAAGAAAATATTTGTTATAGAAGAAACATGAGGAGGCTGGTGTTTACAGGATGAGATGATTGAAAATGTCTACCACCGCAGTCAAAAAGTGGCTAATGCAAAAACAGTTGGAAATATGTCTTTCACCAAAAGAGAATCAGCAACTTTTATAGATGTACCTCTCTATATACCATTATGTTGAGGAAAACCCTTGAACGGCAATTATCGTTGCTGTTTCTGTTTTAACTGAAACCTTATTTGGCACAAGGGTCAGAAAGTCCTTTTGGTTCACTTAACATTACAGCATGATCATTTTCCCATATCTATCCATATAACCCTGTTTCTTCTTAATGGAATCAGCACTTCTAATTCCTCCAAAAATCCTGTAGCAAAGTCCCTTCATAGTCCAACTCATACATTAACAGCAGTAGGAAATATTCAGTTCTCAATGGGTTTGAGTTTGGAACATTCCAGAAACTCTCTGGACTTCTACACCATGTTTTATTAACACTGACTCACAGCATTTTATTAGAATAGATTTTATTTTCTCTTATGTCAATTAAATTGACTGACAGTCTGCAATGACTTTTCTAGTAACACCTAAGGGATGCTTAGATTTCCTACTTCACTATTCTTCAAAATATTGAACACCTGTCACTAGAAAGTCACTTTTTTTCTGCTGATGAAAACAATTTTGCTCTTAACCTCACTTATAATTTGCTAAATGCAATAAGACTTTAGATTATGCAACTGCTGATACCATGGATTTTTAAAGAGATGTTTTTTTCTTGCTAATAATCTTTACTTGTCTGTGGTGGTAGTCACAATTCATTCATTAGTTTAAACATGGCTGTTTGCTCGATCTATGTTAAGTTTCGCAATTTTTAAAGCTGAACTATTAAATAAGTGATCAGAAATACACCAAAAATAACAGGCTTTGAACTAAGACTTGGGTTTCTTGGGCACAGAATTAAGAATAGATATTCAATCTGTAAACATTTATAAAGATTTATCCTGTATGAGTAGAAGGGAGCATTACATCAGGTATTTACTTTTAAAATAATTCTAGATGTTAAACACAAAATTGGTTTCCTTGAGACTTAGGTTGTGCGTACTCAATCTTATTCTTTTCATTGCAGAATCTATCCATTCCTATAAGCCTTTGCAGAACAAACAGGTGTTTTTTTTTTTTAATTTTTTCTCCTTGTCTGTTGGATTAGAATTTCTCTAATATTTTTTCTTCTCTTCTACACCAAGAAATTTCTTGTTCAGTTAACATATCTGGTATTGTGGCTTTTTGAGGAGTATCAAAGGCAGAAGGTATTTTCAGGAAAGGCAACAAAAGAAAAGAATAGAAGGGAATGGCTAGAGTGAGGGAAAACACATCAAGAGGTATTTTCAAAATGTTGTTCCATCAGAAGTGTATAGTATTCTGCACAATCTAAGACAAGTTGCTGCACATTGCAAAGACAAGTTATATATTCATAATGTAATTTTTCTTATCTTTTTTGTTTGTCTAATTATACAGACATGACTGTGAAGCCAGACCACAGAGTTTAAATTTTAAGAGCTATGACGTAGGCAATTTGTTATGACTGATTTGCTTTTTGCTTTTTTTCTCCTGAAAGAAAGAGTGAGAGACTAACATCACCTATACCATAGTTCTTTAAGTAGGAATAAGATATAAATAGACTATTACGTGTAAAGCATTTTGTACAGTGCCTACCATATAGCAGGCACTTATTTTCACTGTATGCAGTTAATATAAAATTTATAGGCGAATTTTCATTTTCTAATTCAGATGATTTCAAATTTAATTTTTTATTAAAGAGGAACTACTGCCCTCTATCTGATAATTATAAAACACGGGGGGGGGAGATATATAATGATTTTGCTGAGTGCCCTCCATTTCTCATCTCTGTTCCTTAATTCCATTCTTCACCCTTGTATCCCTTGTTTTGTGCAAATGGATACTGAGCATTATGGGATATGATATCTGAATTCCCTGGCTTCCCCTATATGGCCAGTGGAAGTCACTAGCAGCAACTCAGAAAAAGTAAGAAAAATTAGTGTGTTTCTTTCCCTTCTTTAATATCACTTCTGAGAAGCAGAGGGACATACAATTCTAAGGTTTAGCTGTAAAATATAAGCAATCAAGACTAGGTTAATACCTCTTCCATAACTCTAATTTTCACTATCTCCTTCACCATTATTATACTTTCTTGTATATTCTGTCATTCCGATAAAAATAGCTTCTCAGAGTTTCTAGTTTTATAGAGCTTCAGTAGTCATACCTTCACCAATGTAAAGCAGTCTCCTTAAATTGTCTTTATTTTAGTCACTGGGGAAAAATTGTATCACTAATAGCATATTTTCAAATAATATGACTATGTGTCTACTTTCATATTACAGTGCTAAAACCTATAAATAAGTGACATTTAATTATGTGATCCAATTGCCAATTAATGTCTGAAAAGTCTTAGAAAATCATGTCCTATTCCAACCATCATACCTAAATAAAATATGTTGCCACCAAACATATCCTTCAAACATAAGAGCTGAATTAATTATGATTTATGATTATGCATAGAGCTTAACCTGGCAAGGATGTGGGCTCACAACTACTTACTGGAATTGGGTGTATAATTAGAACAAAACCCAGTTACAGAAATGGAAAAGTGTGTATTCAGCTGAAGACTGTTTATCTAGACTGGTATTCAATGGGTATTACTTCAGAGGGAAGGCTGGTATTTAAGAAGATCTGCCTGAATCATGGGTCAAAGTAGGCAGAGTCTAGGAAGGGTGATGATATTGAAGATGTTCAGTATTTCTTCCAGTAGGATAACATGAATCCTTTGATGAGTATAGCTCCCCATGATTCAATCACCTTCCAAACACATGAGACATTTGGAGCACATTTTAAATCTAAACCAGAACATTCTTCCACTGTTCTCCATAAGACTCATGTTCGTCTCATCATGGAAAATGCATTTGATATATCACTAAGAGTCTCCAGAATCCTAATTATCCCGATTATTTACTTGTTCCTACATTAAATAATGTAGGTCCATGTTCAGCACCCGAGGAAGCTCGTAGTAAGATGTGAATGACAAAGTGCATGTACAGTCCCACTTCTACAACCTTGTTGTTTGCAGCACACATGGCCTCTCTAGGGTTGACTTCTCTCCCTGCCTGTGGCTTTCCTCAGTAGACATTTGATGTTCTTGGCATCTCCAATATCTGAGCGTCTCCATAGTACTTTTAGGTTTACTCTCATAGATTCATAAACTGCCTTTTCAGGGGCACATTGTCTGGCCTTCCATGCCTTTTATTGAAATCTAGGTGAATACCACTATGACCACACAACTCAGTGGTATATGAGGCAGGAGAACAATGGGTTTGATCACCCCAGACTTCAAAACTTAGTTGTGGAGTGAAACCCTGTCTCAGAATTAAATAAAAACCTGAAAAACTTCTGGGATGCAGATAAATAGAAAGGCCATGATTTCAATCCCCAGTACTGAAAAAGAAAAGAACAAGAAGACTAAGCATTTGCCAGTTTACCTAACATTCACTCTTGTTTCCAATTTAGGACTAGCCGGGGAGCCAAATATTTTTGCCAAACAAATTACTTAGAAACCCCACCTCTGGTTGACCTTCCTCTAGCTTGCCATGCAAGAGTTTCTAATTGGAGCTTACCTGGAGCCCTCCTTTGATTTTTTTTTTTTTAACCACAAGCTACAAATAACTAGCCTCTCCCTGTTTTCATTTGGGCAGTCTACATTTATTGCCATACATTCTTCATCTGAACTTTATCATATTAAACTTTGAGTGTTTGGGGAATTTCTCTCTCTCTGTCTCTCTCTCTCTCTGTCTCTCTCTCTGTCTTGCTGTGTGTGTGTGTGTGTGTGTGTGTGTGTGTGTGTGTGTGTGTGTGACTTTCTTATAATATTCTTCACTCAAAGCAAACTTCCATCTTGTTAGGAGTTTGATATTTCTAGCATTCAATCTGTTTGTGTCAGTATGTACTCAAATGTTTTCAAACCCCTCTTATTTCCTAAAATTCGAGTCCAAAATATTTCATTGGATAATGGAACTCAGTGATGGAGTATAAGCTTAGTCTCCTTTTTTACCATTTCTCATTTTGACTTGAAATTCAACAACACTAAATACTGATATTCCATGTTGATGCCAAGAGAAGACAGAGCCTCCATTTAATTTTTAACTCTAGTTTATTAATATATGTTTGCAATACATTCATCACGGGGAATTGATACATATACATACCACATTTAGATACTTTTTACTTCCACTGCCCTCTTTTACATCCACCCCCATCCCATAAGGCCTTCTCATTTTGACAAAATCTAACTCCCTTTTTCTTGTCATCTATCTTTTATTTTGCTCCTTAAATTATTTATGCTTTTCTTGTCGTATAAAGGAAACCATGTGATATGTAACCTTCTGTGTTTAATGCATTGCATTTAGTGTTATTGTCTGAAAGTCCGTCCATTTTCCTACAAATATCTCAAACTTATCCTTCCACATGGCTGAGTTGTACTCCACTGTGTACGTACATCATATTTTCTTTATCTATTCATGTGTTAAGGGCAAAACTTTTGCTTCTAGTGATTTCTATTAAACACACTAACTTGTTCCTTTACTCTCGGGTCAATTGTTATTGCCTTTGATAAACTATCTGATTTTCTCCAAGGAAGTTTTGATACTAGATACAATTTTGGGATCTTCATTATATTACATATCATCTGAATGGAGTAGTTGATTATATACTTGCTTCTTTCCTTGATTTCAAGACAGATAAAGGAATGTTCCTTTTTCCTCTTTACTTTCATATTCTCAGTGTGTGACACACAATTGGTGCTTTTAAAATGTTAGTGGAAATAAACGGACGCTCAAGAACCTATCCACAGTGCCTACTCTTCTTTTGATTAGTCTGAAGTAAGTTTAAATTTCTCTTCTTTATAGATAAACTTACTATAAATAGTTTATTTTTTTAAAAAGCAAAAATTAAAAAGAGGTGAGGACATATCTAAGTTTCGCACACAATTTGACCGCAACCAAGTTTTCTAAATTCCTGATAGGTTATTTTTAAATACCATGAAAGAGGCCTTGGAAAGTGAATCACATTTTTATGTATTTTAATATACGAACTCCCCACAACTCCCAAAACAACATAAGGAGAGTTGTCTGTTTGTTTTTTAAAATGAACCTGACTGTAATCTTCTGGGAAGGGTTTTTTCATCATATTGTAGATTTATTCCAAAGCTATTTTCACAGGGGAATGACTTGTACTTCATTATGCTGAATTTAAAAGCAGTTAGCATGTTATGACAAAGTAATCCAAAACTGTTTGAGCACAAGTGTCATTAAAATTTGCAAACTGAACGCTGAGCCTTTGGAGATATAAATGAACCACCTCTTCAAGTTTCGAGGAGGTTCTGTTCCCCGAATAAAAAAACAAAATGTGCAAATAATTTTAAAAAATCCTTGTGCATATGTTTGCTATTTCAAAATACATATTGGCTTTTTACTCAAACAAAATAATATTAAAAAAAAGTTGGACTGGAGAGAAGACTGACTTGTTGAATTATAAACACTTCTGAGATATCCAGGATGATATATCTGGAAGGCAGAGGAATATTTCAATTTGATGCCTTGACAAAAAAGGTTTTAAATGAAAAATTGATATGTGTTTATTCAGGTGAAGAGGGATGTTCGAAGCTTTGGATGTAGTACCCGAGAGTAAGATGGAGAGAAGACTGCTTGGGCCGCTACAGCAGCACTAACATTTTAGGGTAGGCAGAGCCAGGCAAGCCCATGAAAAAGGTGTGAATTAAGCCTTCATATTGCATCTTCTAAAGACATTGACATGAAGCATGGCATACAGGATACTTAATGTACTTACCATAATGTGCATTGAAATGTAATATAGACAATAGAATGCTGGTGAAAAAAACTCACACAGATCAATGGTACAAAATAGAGAATGCAGAAATGGGCAAACAAATACAGTCAAGCTTGACAAAAGAACAAAGGGTAATTAAAGGGAGAATAGCTATTTTAGCAAATTGTGCTGAATTATTGCACACCCCTATACAAAACAGATAGGATAGATAAGTACACATGTAGGCAAACAGATACATCAGAATATATTATTATATAATATATACCTTATATATTATATTATATATACATATATATATATATATATATATGACAAAGACCATATACTGTCTAGATAAAAACTAGTTTAAATGCATGGCAGGTGTGGTGGTACATGCCTATAATCCCAGAACTGAGGAAGCTGAGGCAGGAGGATTGCTGTGATTTGAGGCCAGCCTAGGCTAAATAGAGAGAACTGTCTCAAAAAAAAAAAAAAAAAGAAAGAAAGAAAAGGAAAAGAAAAGAAAGAAAACTAACTTAAATGGAAAATAAATATAAATATAGAACATGAAACTCTAATGGGATTATGTATGGAATAACTAAATTATGATCCATAAAAATTTTTGGTAAGGTGCAATTTATTAAAGTTGAAACATCACCTCTAAAATATACACTATTAGAAGAATTTTAAATAAGTCACATAATGGTTGAAAGTGTGTATTTCAAAAATGTGTTCATGCAAAACATGTAAGGAACTATCAAAGTCTAGCAGTAATGAAAACAAATTTAAAACTCAGGAAAAATAGGAACAGACATTAGAAATAATGATATACCAATGTCAA
Organism: Hystrix cristata; assembly: GCA_004026905.1. Taxonomy (NCBI): domain Eukaryota; kingdom Metazoa; phylum Chordata; class Mammalia; order Rodentia; family Hystricidae; genus Hystrix; species Hystrix cristata. The sequence goes on from PVJO010001896.1 coordinate 53,157, forward strand.
GTAATTATATGAAAAAGTGATTGACATTATCTGTCATTAGGGAATTTCCAGTTAAACAACAATAAGATAGCACTCCGTTTTGATGAAGAAGGGATACAATAAAAAATGACAACACCAATTACCAATAATGAACGTTGAACAACTGGGGCTCTCATGAATTTCTGGTGAGAATGAAAAGCACTACTTCTGCCTTGAAAAATAGTTTGTCGGTTTCTTATAAAACTAAAAGTAATCTTACCATGTAATCAGCAATTACATTCCTAGGTAATGACCCAACTGATTTCAAAATATTTGCCTGGAAAAAAAAAACTGCATGGCAATAGTAATGCAAGCTTAATTCATCATTGACAACTGGAAAGCCAACAGATGAGATGTCCTCCAAAGGATGAATGGGCAAACTGTGGAATGTTCACACAATAATATAAAAGAACTATTAAGTAATAAAACTAAATGAACTATCAAGTCATGAGAAACATGGAAGAGTCATGAATGCATATTTCTAAGTGAAAGAAGTCACTCTGCAAAAGCTCACCATTTCATGAGCCCAATTATACGATATTCTGGAAAAGGAAAGACAACAGACATGATATGTTAATTTCCTATGACTACTGTAACAAATGACCACAAATTTGCTAGCTTAAAACAACAAATACATTTTCTCATAGTTCTGGCCATCCAGTCTGAAAGCAAGTGTGAGCATGCTCCACTACTTCCAAAGAGAGGATAATCCATCCCTTGCTTCTCATCATCTGAATGGATTCATTTTGGGGCTGGTAGTCACATCACTCCAATCTCTACCTCAGAACTCACAAACTCTCCTCAAACCAATACAAAGGTATTGATTGGTTTTCCCATTATTGATACAAAATACCCAACACCCATGATTTAGTTAAAAGAAGAGAGGTTTAATTTGGCTCACAGTTTCACAGGGTTCAGTCTATGGCTGATTGCAAGCCAGAAACATCAGGGCAGAAGGGGAGAGAGCATCATAGCTGCTTAGTTCATGGTGGCTGTGAAGTAGAACGAGGCAACAGAGGCATAGAGGAAGGGTTCAGAAACCAGATATAGTAAACCAGCTCATGCTGCCATGACCCCCTCATCCAAAATGCGCTCTACTAATACCATGGGCAGGCCTCAGGTCAAGCAAACTGAAAACTTAACTGTCACACTCCCCTTCTTTGTGTTTCTTCCTTATGGTTCTTATAAAAGCATTTGTCATTAGATTTAGTGCTCTGTCATGCCATTTAGAATAATCTCCTAATCTTGAGGCCCTTTAATTATACCTGCAAAGATGTTTTTTTTTTTTTTTCCAAATAGAGTAGCATTCAGAGTTTCTGAGATTAGGGCAAGGATATAAATTTTGGGAACCATAATCAATCCACTACAGAGAGTAAACAGTGTTTACCAATGGTTCATAGAGAGAAAAGGGTAACTAGCTAAGTACAGGTGATATTGGTAGAGTTCATAAAGATAAATATATTCTATGATAATAGGAAGGTAGATACTATTTATATATATATATCAAAAATCCATACATTTTTATAGCTCAAAATTTAAATCTTAATATATGCAAATTTTAAAAGCCATTTTGTAGGTTAGAGAATCCCAGGATAGAATGAAGATATATGATAACTAAAATGTATACAATTTCACCAAACAAGCTCATTGAGATAGGTATGAAAAATAATACTGACCTAAGAAATTTTGGAATCGAGTAAAGTCTCTAAAACTAAAGGCTCATGAATGTTTACATTGCACTGTTCTTTAGTTGATAGAGTTGTTTCACAAAGAGTTATGCGTTAATAATTGTGATACTATGACACATGTATATCGGAGTAGGACAATTATGTAAATGGATTGTGGCTGATGGGAGAAGCCTTCTTAATGTTGGAAAGGACAATATGAAGAGCAGGAAGGAAGCTAAATTGATCCCTATGGTATTAGATTACAGTTGGAGAATGAGTTTGAACTCATGACAGTTTAATATAGGTATATATGCTGATGTATGGAAATATTTATAGATATACCTCTGCGTGCTGGTTAGAACAATATATGTTATTGTTACTTCCTTGCTGTGTCATCTGAGAGTTCACAGAAGTCAGGCTACCTTTGTAAGGATGAGCAAATCTAGCACTCTATCTTGGTTTCTGTATCTATTCTCCAGTAAAATGCAGGGCACATTGGAGAAATGGCTAATTCCTGAACTGGGGCAGGAAACATATAAGATAGGCCTGGATTATCTTTTACTACCAAAAAAGTAAGGACATTGTAAACAAATGAAAATGAAACAACCCAAACCAAACAGAAAATCCAATAATAATGGAAAGATGTCAAAGTCACACAGAAGCTAACTAAAAGATTTTCTAAGGGCCAAATTTGAGACAATGTAAACAACAAAATGAAGTTGTGTTGACTTAAACAAAATACAAAACAAATACCCTACAGTCAACATTTATATAAATAATTGATTAAATAAATACATATGGAAAGAATATATAAATCTCCCATGTAGAAAAATTTCCTATTTATGCAGATACTATACCAATGAAGAGTTGGAGCATAATTCTCCAGTATTTCATATGGGTGACACAGAGTGAGTTTCTTTTAAAGCATAGACAGGAAAAAGCGACTTTACAGTAGAGGAATCTAACACATATTGTCTCATCCAGGTGATCAAGGTTAATATAAAAAAAGAGAAATCGTTTTACAGTATGGATTCTTAATATGATGTGATTTAAATGGCCTTTTACTATTGTGGTCTTATTTCCAAAATCACATAACTCCAATATAATTATGAGAGAAACTTGAGATAAATTTCAATTGACAATTTGCAAAATACTTGACCTAGCCTGGGGATTGAGCTCAGTGGTTAGAGTGTTTGCCTTGCAAGCACAAGGCCCTGAGTTCGATCCCCAGCACCAAAAAACAAAACAAAACAAAACAAAACAAAACAAAACAAAACAAAATACTTGGCATTTACTTCTCCCGAGAAATTGTCACAGCTAAGCGGAACCTAGCGATATGATGATTAAATGTGATGGAGTATTTTTGATAAAATTCTGGAACTGGAAAACTACTTCAGGTAATTATTTAGAGAATTTGAACAAAGTACAGAGTTTATTTAATGATGAAGTGAGTCATTAATTGTAGCCAATACACTTACTAAGGTAAAATACTGACGATAGAGCCCGGTGAGAGGTACGTGAAGGAGAATTTTGGACCATCTTCATGGTTTTACTGTAAATCTGAAAGTGTTCTGACATTTAAGAAGGCTTATTTAAAAAACAAAATGTACATTTAGAAGAACACTGAAAAAATTCAGAGAACTTACAACGCTAACTTCACGAGAGTGTTACTTCATTACATAATGCATACATTATTTATTACCTGGACTAAATTAAAAGTTCTGAAAGATGCAAGACTAACATTTCAGAAACATGTGTCTCTTACATTTTCCTAGACTATACTTTTATAATTTAAAATATTTTTATTGTTGTAACATCTGTATGTATTTTTGAAGTACGATGCGATATTTTGATTCATGTTTACACTGCGTAGTGGTCAATTCTGAATAACTAGTTATATTAGATGTTCATCATTACTTTATGAGTATATTCAAGATCCTTTCTTCAATTTTGAGACATATAATGTTTTATTACTATAGTATTCACTCCCCTGTGTCATAAAACACCAGAAATTTTCCATCCTGTGAAACAATAATTTTTACTAATTGCCCCACCCTTTAGTCTTTCTCCTCGGTCTCTACTAATCAAAATTTTACTCTCAATTTCCGGGATCGACTTATTTAGATTCCACTTATGGGGAGATTCCACAGTGTTTCCTTTCTGTGTCTCAGTTATTTTACTTAACATCATTCCTCCACTTCCGTCCACCTTGCTACAGATGACAGGATTTCATGATTTTATGGTTGAATAATACTCCGTGGTGTATATGCCACATTTTCTTTATCTTCATCCAGTAGTCGATATTTAGGTCGATTTCATATCCTGGTTATCATGAGTAGACCTGCAGTAAACATGGAAGTGCAAGTGAGTAACACCAACATGTTGAAAAGCTAATATGTAGCTGGGGACAGTGGATCATGCCTGTACTTCAAGCACATGGAAAACTGAGGCAGGAGTCCAGGTCCAACAGAGGAAAGATTCCCCAGTTCCCACCTGGGCAACTCAGTTTTATTTTTGACCTGATTCAATGTGCAAAATAAAAAAGTATCCAATCGCAAAGACACACACACACACACACACACACACACACACAGAGGAAGAAATATTATCCCTAGTAACCATCATCTTTTCACATTCAAACTGTTTTTCAAGATCTACCAACGACCTTTTATAAAAGCTGCCACATTCACCCGGTATAAAAATATCATTTTTCCCTTCTCTGCATCCTTATGACAATCTACTTATACCATCACATAGTATTGAAATTTGCAGTTCTTCTGTCTCTGAAATAGTGTAAATTCTAAAATAGTGTGTATTTCATGGACTCACCACAGCAGAGAGGTTGGAATATGGACTCAAAAACACAAAACCTGGATTTGCATTAAAGTTATCCCATTTTCCAGTAGCTACAATTTCTTACCTATAAAGTGGGTCTAATGAGAGTATCCACGTACAAGAATATTGTCATGAATTAATCAATTAACATGTATAAATAATTTGTAAAAGTCCTGGTAGATACTGTAAACACACAAGGGTTGCTACCATTATTATTAATGATATAACATTATTGTTATTGGTTTAATATTTTCAGTACTATGTAGTATATATTATATTGAACAAAAATCACGGGGCAGCTCTTACTCTTCTACTTATGTTTAATAAACGCCAGGGACTACTGTGCGGTGAACTCATTGATCTCCCTGAAGCCGTAACAGACTTCACAGAATAAATTTAGAGAATCAGAAGTTCCGTTCATAAATTTTTTCTGTCCTCTCCACTAAAGCTTAAAGATTCCAATAAATAATTCCTTTAAGTATGAGTGATAGGATAATAATAGAGGCTGTTACATAAACCAGAAAGAATTTGATAATTTTAATTACCAGTATCATTGGAAATCTCACAAGGTACCTTTCATGTAAGGAAAAGAAGTTGCTTTTAGTAGGGCTAAATGATAATTAGCCCACGGACCCTCTAGGCATGGATATACAGATATATAGAATATTTTATACCTCTGACACACTATTAAGATATTTCGATCAGAACATGTAAAGTGCATGTGATTTTCTGTTCCTCAGATTTGTGAAATTCATAAAAACAAATGCCTATATAACATCAAGAATGAAAACTATATAAAGGAGGATTTTGTGTTTCTTTTAGTATGGCACAGAGTTCATTGCAACTTCATAATAATAAAATGTTTTTACGTAAAATCTTAGAAATATTGTCTCGATGGGATTCATTTTTTAAAATTTAAAAATAATTAATGTGCCCTCTCTTTCTGTTATCTACTTTAGAAGCATCAGTATCCATACAGTAGCTAGAAAAGTATTACAAAGAGGATTCGT